>JACYVW010000188.1:0-70268 GCA_023065735.1 Coffea humblotiana
AGTTCATGCTTCCAGTTCTCAGCCAAAGGATAAGGGAAAAGCTCCAACAACTGAAAACAGTAATGAGATGAGGAGACTGAAGAAGAAGAAGTGGATCCTGCTAGTTTCCCTAGTTAGGAGGCAGCCAGGATCGTTCAAGATCACAATTTAGGCACCTCTAGGCACGTGCACTTCATGTTTAAGTAGGCATTTCATAATAGACATTTGCATTTCTGCATTTTAACATTTCAAGTACTTTGTACTCAGGATTCTGGTTGTTTAGTTAACTCTGTTGGCTTGTAAACTTTGGTTAACTTTTATATTTTGAATAATTTCTCGTTACTTTTGTTGGTCATCTTTTGTTTGGTATCTCTATGATTGCTGATATTGATAATTGTTGATATTGGTTGTTGATTCATGATACTGCCTAATGCTGTTTTGGTATTCTTGGTTAATGATGTGGCTGATGACATTAATGTTATGTTGCTGGAAGTGGAGAAATGGATTTGAATCATCTAATGATGACAAAAAGGGGGAGAAATGGATGAGGATGATAAGAAAAATGAAATGTCAAGAAGTTTTAAAGTCTTCTGGTATATGTGTGAGGGGGAGTCATTCTGAAGGGGAGTGGCACTTACAATTTTTTACACTATGCATTAAGTAAGGGGAGTTTTGACTCAATGATTCTTTTTCTCTCCATCCATTGTTTTGTCATTATCAAAAAGGGGGAGATTGTAAATCTGAGTCCCTAACTTTTGATGTTTACAAAATAAATGGATGTTACTAATTCTCTCTTCAAAGACCTTTTTCAGAAATGGAGCAAAACAGGTTCAAAGATTAAGCACATTTGAAAGGGTCAAGGAATGCTGAAGCTGTCGGACGCTCGAGAAGACTGGATTGGACGTTCGATAATCATTGCACAACTTCGGACGCATAAAGAACTCCACAATCGGCTGTCCGAAAACATTAACTCATTCCTTATAAACTCATTGACTTCGATCGGATGCTCATCATCAGAGCACCGGACGTCCGACAAACATTGCGATACTTCGGACGCAAATTTTTGGAGGTTTCGGACGTCCGAAAGAATTGAAGTAAAATTCTCAGTTTCACTATCTACTTTCGGACGCATACTCCGGAGGTACCGGACGTCCGTAATATTTCAAGAAAACTTCTTGAGCTCACTGTCCACGTTTGGACGCAAGAAATATGTCTACCGACGTCCAACACTATCAACGGCTAGTTGACTCTTCAGTTGCCTTTTGTCCATTGGAAGCATTAATTGAAGAATCTTTTGGTCTCATATAAATAGAAGAAAGTCAACCACTTCTAAACACTTTTGCACATTGAGATTACAAAAGATCTAGAGTAATTTTAGTGAGAAAATTCTCTTCAAAGAAGATTTGTACTCTTAGTTGTGTAGATTTCGTATAAACTTTTCTTGTGTGAGAAAATTACTTCAATAGTGTAGATTTGTGAGGGTTATCTGAGTGAAAGTAAAACTTCTTACCTTGACCAGTGTGGTTTGAGGTAAAGAGGAAGTGATCCTTCCTTTGTACACAAAGATTGGTTGTAATTGATCTACTTGAAGAAACTTGCTCTATAAAGTGATACTCAAATTCAAGAGAAGTTTGGAATTCGGTTTGCTATTCTATCTCTTTCATTTACTATCTTGCAATATAAATTGTTCATCTCTTCTACTCATAAACATTTGTGCTTTCTCATTATTTGTTCCATTGTGTGGTCATCTAGAAAAAAGGGTAAATTTCACATTGAGCAAAAAGAGTCTCATAACTTGATTAGTCTTTAAATAACCTAATTCACCCCCCTCTTAGGTTGTTTTCGATCCTTACAAAAACTAGATATAATCAACATATACCTAGGCTGAAACATTCTCACGCCAAACTGGAAAATCACCAACAAAGCTATAGGTCCCTCAAGTGAAGCCAAAATGACACGTATAACCTGAACAAATCATTATGTCAAGTTTATAACTCATAGTAAAGTTGGAAATACTTTACAAAATCTAGAAATAATCAATAAAAGTTGGAAATAATAGCCCACAAACTAAAACTACAAAATCAGCCATAAAACCTACCATAATCAAACTATAACTCCGTCCAAATGCACGATTAAAGAGATAAAGTAATTCTCAACCAAGAAACCTTCAATCCTCATGGTGAGCAGCAAACTACAGCTTTCTTTCTCAAGTAACTCCACCAAAAGCTTCTTTCCAAGATTGATTCAAGATTCTATGGAGTGGATTAAGGTTTTTCTTTGGATTTTCCAAGATTCAAGCAAGAGATCAAGACAAGAACTTGAGTTATTTTCTCTCTCTTTCCCCTCTCTATAATTTCGGTCATCCCAAGCCAAAAATGGAGGAGTTTTGGTTGAAATGGAAGCTTAATGAAGATAAGAGGAAAGCTTAGTCTTGGTCAAGTCTTAGTCAAACTTGGTTGGCTTGTTGACAATTGGCAATAAATGGAGAAATGTCTATCCCTTTGTCTCTCTTGTGTTTTCTTATAGCTAATCTATCTTGTTTTCCTCTAAATACACTCTTAACACTTTTAATCACATAATTTCTCTAGCCCACATCCGTTCTCATCCACCAAATGCAACGCGCACATCTCATTAGTCGGTCAAACTACTATAGTACTCTAC
The DNA here is from genome assembly GCA_023065735.1 of Coffea humblotiana. Taxonomy (NCBI): domain Eukaryota; kingdom Viridiplantae; phylum Streptophyta; class Magnoliopsida; order Gentianales; family Rubiaceae; genus Coffea; species Coffea humblotiana. The sequence continues at coordinate 2,641 of JACYVW010000188.1, forward strand.
GAAACTTAATGTGTACCAAAATATAAAAAGAGGAATGATAAAAATCTTAACCTAACCTTTAAAATCACTGTCAAATTAAGACTAGCAAATAAGCAAGTAAAGTACAATTAAAAGAAAATATAAATTATTTTTTCAAAAACAGAAGAAAATTTATAATAATTTTCGAGTCCTCACACTCTCTCTCCCTTAAGAAAATTTAGTTCTCGAAATTTTTACTTTTTATCGCCTCAGATGACTCTGGAGCCGGTTGCTCGTCTATGGCATATATTCGCGCGGGCAACTCTTGGTCTGTTTCCTCTTTCTTTAGCTTGTTTAGGGGTGGTTCTATCCACATATTGAGCATTATTCCCTCGTTGTTGCTTTCTCGGTCAGTTGTTAATTTGATGGTTAGCACTGCCGCAAATTCAAGCACTTTCGCCCCTTCCTCCAGCAACCCTCCTCAATGTGATTTGTTTTCCCACTTTTTGGCCTGCTCGAAAAATTTTCTCTTGTCCTATTTGACTTCTTTTTGTAGAATTTTCTTCTAGGGTTCTTAATGTCCATGGTGGGTAAGGTAGAAGATTCGTTCTTCTTACTTTGGAAGGCGTTACATTTTCCCTAGATTCCTCAAATGTACCACTAGGTGCACTGTTTTTTCGTACTTGGAAAGCTTTAACTTGTGCCTTTGTATTCTCTATCTATTGGGCTTTCTCAAGAGTTTTAATAAAAGTATTAACTTGAGCTGCTGCTAAAGTTTCTTGGATCTCAGATTCAACCCCTGGATAAACTATCTCGCTTTCCTCTACTCTGTAACCACCAATTCCGGGATAAATTTGGACAGTTTAGTGAATTGTATTTCATATTTGGCCACGCTTAGTGTTCCTTGGTGTAACCTAATGAAATCGTCATCCCTCTTCTCTTGGACTAGAGGTGGAAAGTATTTCTCATTAAATTCCCTCATAAAGTTTACCCAAGTCCATATTGTCTGTTCTCTCTCCCACTTTGCCCTAATAACATTCCACCACGCTCGAGCGGGTCCCTCAAATTGAAAGACAGCAAATGTCACTTGTCTTTCCTTAGTATAATTCAGGGTCATAAAAATATTAACCATAGCCTCCAACCAATGCTTAACAGTCTCTAGATCAGACCCTCTAAGAACTTTAGGGTGAGCAAACTTTTAAAAATACTCTAGTGCTCTATTCTCTCCTATCTCAGGGTCCTTAGGTTGGTTAACAGGTACTTGACCCTGTTGTTCCGCTAGACGCGCCAAGATATCAGTCATTCTACCTGATCCCCTGTTTCGGCCTTGGGTTCATGTTGTTGCACTGCTGCAGATTCTCGTTCTTCTCTTGATTTTTGAATTGGCCTAACCCCTCAACCACGACTACCCCCACATCTATGATTTTGTCTTCTCTCCATTCTCTCTTCTCCCTTTTTTTTTCAAAACAAGCTATATAGGTCATAAATAAAATAAATCGCTGTAGCAGCCAAATAAAGACATTTTCATATCACAAAAAAAAAACCAAAGATATGGAAACATACTTAGCATATTTATAGCATACCAAGTTTATACAACAAATCGCAAAATACTAAACATATCAAGTGGATCAAAATCAGGTACATAAATCAAAAGTAAGTACTACATATAGTAGCATTATCACGTCACGAGCAATAATACATATAGTGGCAAAACAAGGAAATACGTGTCATTCCAACTACCTGAACTCACGTCCTCAATTCTCAAGTCTCTACCCTATCGGACATTAACCCCATGTATTGTTCAAGGCACTCCTCTTAATCGAAACTCAAAGAAGTACAATCAGGTATTTACACTTGAATAATAAGGGTCTAAATCCCACTAATATGCTCAATATATCCCAAGTCCAGACTATTCGCATTCCCCATATCTTGACTTTCGCCATCCAGATTTATCCCAATATAACTCGTGATATCGGCTTATCATAAAGGTATCAACTCTTTGGTATTCGGGTACAAGAATCCAAAAATATGATAATTCACCACTCGAGCTGTCCAGTCTCAAGAGGAAATCAACCACATTTGAGATTCTTACCCAACATACATATCTAATGTCTCTAACAACAGACATTTGTTCCACACTTAACAAGCCAATTCCCACAGTCCGAGGACCCTCTCCTGGCATGAGCTCATTAAGAACTCTGATACTACTGTGACGACCCTACCTTCCCTTAGGGCATACCCAAAGGTTTGACGGACCGCCGACCCAGTTCTCGCCAGAACTCACTCACTAACATTCTTGAAACAGCCATTCAAGCCTCAAAATTAACATAAAAGTTCCATTTCCAACCAACAATTCAAACTTAATTTACAATCCAAAAGTAAACATAGGATTACATTTCTAAAGATTCCAAATACATTTCACTTCAAAGTACAAGTACAAGAGATTATATACACTAGTTCATGGCTACTTGCTCCAGCCTCCACCCCTGTAAGGAAAACAAACTAATGGGATGAGCTAAAAGCTTAGAGAGGTTACCAAACAAGCAAACAAGCAGGTAAACACAGAAACATTTACACTTGGCACTTTGCACACTTGGCACAGTTATAAGTAATCATTCAAGAATCAATCATTCATTCATTGAAAGGATACGTGCTCACTTGGAGCCATTCATTCAAATCATTCATTCATTCATTCACCAACCATTTTCCTTATCCCTTTGATATTAAAAAAGCATTTGCAAGTGAAAACTCCTTTAGTGTTCATGTCATTCATTTATTAATTTCATTGCATTGAATTCACTGGCCGATTCTCCATCAGACATCATGGTAATACTCGAATACACCAAACATTGTCCCGGGGTCACCAGCTGCCCCGATTAAGTCCGTTACTGGCTCGAGTCAACAGTCAACGAAGGGCAAGGGCCCAATTCAGCCAAAGGCTTATATCCATGCACAAGTAACATTCAATCATTGAAAATTCACTTTCACTTGGGTCGAGTGTGATAAAGTACGCACTCGTCCATTGAAAGTCTTTTAACAATCAATGGAAAATATTTAATATTCAAACAAACATTCACATAGTCCATTTAAATCACAATCATACAAAGAACACTCACCAACGATTAGTACTTAGCAAAACCAATTTCAGGCCTAGCTCCTTGGTCGGATTCAAAATCTGCGATCAAATGTTGAATAGAAAATACAATCAAGTAGGGTTTTCAAAATATCCAACCCTCACTTGTGAATATCACAAGGAGATCATGTGATAGAACTTATATACATAGACCTCATGGCTTAGTGACCCCATGTAAATACATGCACACTTGCTTTTGTTTTAGAAAGAAAACAATCGAAACTTTTAAGTTTAAAACGTGACATAACGGCTAAAAATCATGTTTAAAATGGTCATTACTTCACCTTGCAAAATATATAATTTTGGCAAAATTTCAGCTTATATATCACCTCTGAGGTTAACTCAAACATTCCTAAGCAAGTGAAGTCCAAATCGATTACAAATCACACCTCCATACTCACTTTCACTCTCTTATCCTTCAAGAAATGAAATGGACAGCAATTCCCCTATTTTCCTTCAATTTTTCTCCAATTGTTCAAACTAAGCTTCATGGCAAAGGTTACAAAACCAACTAATTTAGACTTATCTCTAGCATATGAACATAATAAATCCATGATCCAAGTATGAGATGGAGTGCAAGTAATCGAGAAAGTTAGATTTAAAAATCAGAAAATGTTTCCAAGACCCTTCCAAACTTTTTGTCATTTCGTAAGAAAATTTCAGTTTTTGTAATGCTCTTTGAAAAGTCATAACTTGTGTTTCGTAAGTCCAAAAATCATAAATCTTATGCCGTTAGAAAATAGATTCAAAAAACTGCAACTCTCTAGAAAACACCTTCATAAAATTTGGTCCATTAATTAGTCAAATCTCAGCCTCCAATTCACTTCTCAACTAAGTGCAAAAACAGGACAGTCTTGGATTTTCAGCCCACTTTGAAATTTTGCTGGTATTTATAAAAAGTGAACCAAACCATGAATTTTACATGGTTAAATGAGTTATGAGTTTAGTTTCAAATACAATAAATGAGACTCAATTCAGATTTTTCTACACCAAGATATAACAGATATCCTAAAATTGCTTAGAGTTTCCTGGCGAAAAAAAATTTTCAACAGTCCTTTCCCTTATTTTCCCTAATTTCCAGCCATTTTCAAAGGCTACACTCTCACACAAGACAACACCAAATCAAGTTCACAAGATATAAGATATATAGAGTACTTATTTTAGCTACAAAACTGTAAATCTGAGTCCCTAGTTTTTGATGTTTACAAAACAAATGGATGTTACTAATTCTCTCTTCAAAGACCTTTTTCAGAAATGGAGCAAAACAGGTTCAAAATTAAGTACATTTGAAAGGGTCAAGGAATGCTGAAACTGTCGGACGCTCGAGAAGACTGGATTGGACGTCCGATAATTATTGCACAACTTCAGACGCATGAAGAACTCCACTATCGGCTGTCCGAAGACATCAATTCATTCCTTATAAGCTCATTGACTTCGATCGAACGCTCATTATCAGAGCACCGGACGTCCGACAAATATTGCGACACTTCGGACGCAAAGTTTGGAGGCTTCGGACGTCCGAAAGAATTGAAATAAAATTCTTAGTTTCATTCCCTACTTTCGGACCCATACTTTGGAGGTATCGAACGTCCAAAATATTTCAAGAAAATTTCTTGAGTTCACTGTCCACGTTCGGGACGCAAGAAATAGGTCTACCGGACATCCCGACACTACCAACGGCTAGTTGACTCTTCAACTGCCTTTTGTCCATTGGAAGCATTAATTGAAGAATCTTTTGGTCTCATATAAATAGAAGAAAGTCAACTACTTCTAAACACTTTTGCAGATTGAGACTACAAAAGATCTAGAGCAATTTTAGTGAGAAAATTCTCTTCAAAGAAGATTTGTACTCTTAGTTGTGGTAGATTTCGTATAAACTTTTTTTTGTGTGAGAAAATTACTTCAATAGTGTAGATTTGTGAGGGTTATCTGAGTGATAGTAAAACTTCCTACTTTGACCAAGTGTGACTTGGGGCAAGGAGGAAGTGATCATTTTCTTTGTACAAAAAGATTGGTTGTAATTGATCAACTTGAAGAAACTTGCTGTATAAAGTGGTACTCAAACTCAAGAGGAGTTTGGAATTCGGTTTTGCTATTCTATCTCTTTCATTTACTATCTTACAATATAAATTGTTCATCTTTTCTACTCACAAAACATTTGTGTTTTCTCATTATTTGTTCCATTGTGTGGTCATCTAGAAAAGAGGGTAAATTTCACATTGAACAAAAAGAGTCTCATAACTTGGTTAGTCTTTAAATAACATGATTCACTCCCCTCTTAGGTTGTCTTCTATCCTTACAATTGGTATCAAAACTTAGTCTCCTAGAAATTAAACTCAATCGATTTGGGAGTAAAAATGACAACTAACAATGCCATATTTTTTGAAGGACAATCTGTCACTAGACCCCCAATGTTTAATAGATCCAATTATATGAGTTGGAAGAAAAGAATGATTATCTTCTTACAATCTATTGATATTGAACTGTAAGTTTATTGTTAATGAAAGATCCATTTGATGCTTCTACTATTGATGATGCCACTCATAGACCAAGACCAAAAATCAGAAATGAGTTGACTGCTGAGAATAGAACTCATCTCACCTTGAATGCCAAGGTTATGAATGTGTTGTCTAGTGCTTTAGATTCAAATGAGTCTATTAGAGTCAAAAATTGTAGATCTGCAAAAGAAATTTGGAATAAACTAAGAGAGATCAATGAAGAGAGTGAGAATGTAAGAGAACAAAAGAAATCAATCCTAGTTACTAAATATAAATCATTTAAGATGAAATCTCATAAAAACATTGATAAGATGTATTATAAATTCAATAATCTCATTAAGGATTTAGAGGTGCTGGAAAAGGAATATACCTTAGGTGAGAAAAACAGAAAGATTTTGAACGCCTTGACCAATATTGAGAGAGTAAGGTAACTGCCATTGAAGAGGTTAAAGATCTAAATACTATGTCTATTGAATCTATTATTAATTCTCTAACCTCTTATGAGTTAAAGTTTAAGTCTAAGGTACAAGAGGAGGAAGATGCAAAAGTGAGAAGAAGCATTGCTCTAAAAACTTCTCAAGATGAAGATGATTCGGCTTCCTTGGATGAAGAAGATGTAGAAGTTGATGACAATGATCTTACTTTCATTACAAGAAGATTCAAAAAGAATCCTCAATAAAATGAGATTCAGAAGAGGAGGACCTAGCAATACATTTCCAAATTAGTTTAACAATGCAAAAAATAAAGGAAAACAAGAGACCAATAAAAAGCAAGCGGACAAATACTTTGAATGAGGCCAACTTGGACACTACATGAGTGAGTGTCCAATAAAGAAGAACAAAGAAGAAAAAGTTGAACGAAAATCAAAGTTCAACAACTTTCAAATCACATGGAATGATTGCAACTTGGATGGTAATATTGAAGAGGAAGAGGAATCTGTTCAAATAACTTTCATGGCTATTGGTAATAATGAGGTAACTACTTGCAACTCTCAACCTGTTAGTGATGATGAATCTGAAGATGATGTTAAGTCTTTCATTGAGAGATTGCATAATAGTTTCAAAGAATCATATGCTAGAAATAAGGAACTAAAACAAAAATTAGTTTTTGATTCAAGGCAATGCAAATCTTTTTCGACAAAATAAAATGCTGAAAGCTGAAATGACTACTTGAAAAAGAATGAGAATGTTCTACTTTTTTGAGCTTGATAAAAAAATAAAACTGTGTGAGATGTTCAAAAAGGAACAAGGTGATTTGAAAAGAAGAAATAGATGGTTTAGATGAGTTGTTTAAACACAAGAAACAAGACTACCTTCAAAAGAATGAATCAAAACCCCACTTTGACATTCATAAGAAAAGATTGAACTCTAATGCAAACGAATTTAATATCTATAAAAGAAGGTAAGTCAGATTTGTTAAACCTGTCTTTGTAGGCAATTCACTGACTATGTGTAGTTTTTGTTGCCAAATTGGTCACATGAAAAATAATTGCTATGTAAGAAAGAATATGAAAAATGGCATGAAATGTATGTGGATAGTTAGACATAATACTAACTCTCAAGAATCCAAAAAGTAAATGGGTACAAAATATCATCTTGTGAACTCTTGTATAGGTGAGTTTGGTGAATGTCATTAAGGAATCAAAATGGTTCATAGATAGTGGGATGTTCAAGGCATATGAACTGGTGATCCATCACAATTCATCAAACTCAAGTCAAAATCAAGTGGAAAAGTAATATTTGGAGATGATAACAAAGCCAAAATAGTTGGAGTTGGAGATGTTGGTAAGAATGGTCAAACTTTTGTTCACAATATTCTTCTAGTTGATAATTTAAGTTATAATTTGTTGAGTGTTAGTCAATTGTGTGACAGAAATCTGTTTGTGCTATTTAAAAACATGAATGTCTTATTCTTGATTCCAAAATTCAACATTATTTTCAAAGAAAAAAAAGTGAATGATATTTATGTAATTATTCTTGATAATGTTGATTCTTCCAACCTTAAATGTCTTAAAGTTGCAGATGAAGATCTTTGACTGTGGCATAGAAGATTTTGTCATTTCAATATGAATTTGTTAAAAAAAATTTTCAAAAAGGAACTTGTTAGAGGTTTACCAAAAAATAACTTTGAAAAGGATAAAATTTGTGATGATTGTCAATTTGAAAAACAAGTAAAAGTTTCCTTCAAACCTAAGAATTGTATTTCTACTTCAAAATTGCTGGATCTTTTATATCTTGATTTATTTTGTCCTACACAGATTGTTAGATTGGGTGGTAAAAGATATTGTTTGATTATTATGATAATTATTCTGGATACACTAGGGTGATATTTCTTACTCACAAGAATGATGCTTTCAAAAGTTTTATTTCATTATTTGCAAAATTTCAAAAATCTGATTGGATTGAAAATTATCAAAATTAGAAGTGACAATGGCTCGAAATTTAAATTTTATTATTTTCTGAAATTTTGTGATAACAATGGAATCACACATGAGTTTTCAATTGCTAGAACTCCTCAACAAAATGGTGTTGTTGAAAGAAAGAATAGAACTTTTCAAGAAATCGCACGAACCATGTTAAGTGACTGTAACTTCCCAAAATATTTTTGGGCTGAAATCGTTAATACCGCTTGTTATGCTATGAACAGAGTTCTTTTGAGATCTATTTTGAACAAAATCTCTTATGAATTAATGTTTGATAAAAAGTCAATTGTTGGTTATTTCAAAGTCTTTTGTTGCAAATGTTTTATGTTAAATATCAAGGAACACCATGAAAAATTTGACAAGAAATCTGATGAAGGCATTTTCTTGGAATATTATGAGAACAAAAGAGATTTTAGAGTCTATAATAGAAGGACTCTTGTTATTAAAGAAGCCATACATGTCACCTTTAATGAATCTAATGATAACATTTCCAAAAAGAGTTGTGAGGATGATGATGTAGGTGTTCAAGACGGTCTAAAGAAACTCATAATTCATGATCAAAACAATACTCCACAACAAGAGAACTCAAAGGAAGATGATCCCCAAGACAATCAAGCATTAGAAGAAAATGACAATCATGGTAATGCATCTAGGGATCTTTAAAAAATTTGGAAGTTTGTACAAATCATTCTAAGGAACTTATTATTGGTGATCCATCCAAAAAGATAAGAACTCACTCCTCATCAAAACATTTGATGAACAATTTTGCTTTAATCTCACATTTTGAACGAAAAACTGTTGATGATGCATTGAAAGATGAAAACTGGATTTTAGCTATAGAAGAGGAATTAAATCAATTTGAAAGGAACAATGTGTGGACATTAGTTGAAAGACCTCAAAATCATCCTATTATTGGCACAAAATGGGTGTTTAGAAATAAAATAAATGACAAAGGTGAAGTGGTGAGAAACAAGGCTAGACTAGTTGTTAAGGGGTATACTTAAGAAGAAAGAATAGACTTTGATGAAACATTTGCTCCCATAGCTAGATTAGAATCAATTAGAATAGTTTTGGCATTTGTATGTTTCAAGGATTTTTAATTATTTCAAATAGATATTAAAAGTGGTTTCTTAAATAGTTTTATTGATCAAGAGGTATATGTTGATCAACCTCCCGATTTTGAGAATGAAATGTTTTCAAATTATGTGTTTAAACTCTCAAAAGTTTTGTATGGTTTAAAACAAACTCCAAGAGTATGGTATGAACGATTATGGGTTTTTTTGATTGAAAATGGTTTTAAAAGGGGCATTGTAGACACCACTCTTTTCACCAAACAATGCTCCAATGATCTACTAATTATACAAATATATGTTGATGATATTATCTTTGGTGCTACTAATGAGTGTTTGTGCAAGGAGTTTTCCACTATTATGCAAAAACAGTTTGAGATGAGTATGATGGGAGAATTGAATTTCTTCCTTGGGGTTCAAGTGGAGCAAACTCGAGAAGAAACATTCATTAATCAACCTAAATACACCAAGGAGCTGCTCAAAAGGTTCGGTATGGAGGAATCAAATCAAGTTGGAACACCAATGTACACATCTACCAAACTTGACAAGGATGAAGGAGATATAAATGTTGATGAAAAGAAGTATAGAGATATGAAAGTAGACCCGATATCATGTTTGTTGTTTGTTTGTGTGCTCGTTTCCAATCTTATCCAAAATAATCTCACTTGCTTGCTGTAAAAAGGATTTTTAGATACTTGAAAGGAACATTGAACTATGGTCTTTGGTATCTTAGATATCATGAATTTTCTTTATATGGTTTCTCGGATGCTGACTTTAGTGGATGTAGAGTAGATAGAAAGAGCACAAGTGGTACATGCCACTTTCTTGGTAATTGTTTAGTGTCTTGGTTAAGTAAGAAACAAAATATTATTTCATTATCTAAGGCCGAAGGGAAATATGTTGTCGCTAGTGCGTGTTGTGCTCAACTGACATGGATGAAAAGTATCTTGAATGATTTTGGATTAGTATATGATTGTGTGCCTGTATATTGTGATAATACAAGTGCCATAAATTTGACAAAAAATCCCATTCAACATTTTAGGACAAAACATATTAACATAAAGCATCATTTCATTAGAGATATTGTCCAAAAAGGTGAAATTTGTGTGCAATATGTTTGCTCAAAAGATCAAAATGCTGACATTCTCATAAAAGCCTTTTCACTAGATCAGTTTGTATTCTTGAGAACAAAATTGGGCGTTATTGAAAATTTTTTCTGAAAATTATCTTGTCACACTTTATCGGACATCCGATACTTGATGAACGGACGTCAGTGTTCTTGATCATTTTTCCAGAAAATTTTTTATTCGGACGACTGTGTTGGACGCTTCTTTTCGTTCGGCCGTCCGACACTCAAAATAAGGGTATTATAAAGAAGTTCTCTCCTCCATTTATTTCACTCTCAACTGCTTTGTCGGTCACAACCCTTCATATCCTCTCACATTCAAAATTCAAAATTCATCTCTCTTAAGAAAAATTTTCAAGAAAATTAATTTGCCTAATATCATCACATTCCTTTTGCGTGCCCATTAGCTTTCATAACATCCTATAACTGCCAACCAATTCAAAAATCCCAAATTCTCATCTGAAACCCTAGTGATTCAAAATTCACCCTCTGTGGACGTTTCAAACATTTATTGTAATTCATTCACACTCTAAGATCATCACATACACACTCATATCATACTCTGCAATAATATCATCCTGCATTTTACCATGGTGAGAATGAGAGGAGGATCTGTAAGTACCGGACGCACCACCAGATTCAGGTTGAGGGATGAAAATACTGAAATTATTGAGCCCTCTACCACTATATCTCCAAAAAGGGCGACAAAAAAACGAAGTGAAAAAGAGAAAGGTTCTGCCCTAAAGAATCAATCTGCTCAAACTGAGGACAGACAACCTACTGAGACTTCTGCTAAACAAACTGAGGAACAGCCTACTGAATTGTCTCATGTAAGTGATGATGAAGAGCCAACTATTGAGCTCTCCACCATTAAATCTCCAAAAAGGGCGACTGAAACTCGTGGTAAAAAGGGACAATAGTCTGCAAAAAGGAAGGGGACTGCTCAATCTGAGGGACAATAAACACTGAACCTTCCACCAGAAAGTCACCAAGAACAAGGACTGGTGGACAGTCTGATATACAAACTGCTCAACACACTGGAAAGAGGAAACGCACTGCCAATGTGCAACCTGAGACCCAAATTGAAGAGGAACCTACCTCATTGCCAAAATACATTGATGATGATACCCGGAATAGGTTCGAATGGGTTTCTCAGAAGGGTTTCATCACCCAACGGACAATTGTCCCTCATGAATTCCGTAAGCTTGACCTTGAACCTGTCCTTAAGCTCTTTGAATTCCAAAAATAGACTCACATTTTGACTATTCCCAATACTTATTACCCTGACATGCTCCATTAATTTTTGCCAATCTTAGGAAGGGTAGATCTCATACTGATCTAGTCTCACAATTCTGTTGATATAGAATTAAATCATGACATTGTCAACACTGTTCTGAAAACCAAAATTGAAGATGATTTTAAAGAAAAAATTGTAAACTTTTTCTCATATGAGGAATTTCCTTCTGCCTACCATTATTTTCATGTTGCAAAACTGATGTCTTATTTTCAAACACATTTTAACACTCCTGTTGAGGCAAGATTGGAGGATCCCAGTCCCCAAAATTTGATAATCTTTTCTATAATATCAAATCTGTTGGTTCCTACTGATGGTCATAGGACTGATGCCAACAAAATGGAGATTTACCTGTTTTATTGCTTTCTTGAAAATATTCGAATTGATTTCGGCTTTGTTATATGCAAATTCTTACTTAAAATCAACACTGATAGCCGTAGGAAACTTTCCTATGGAAGATTTCTGACCCCAGTCTTTGCTCATTTTAAAATTTCCTTCACTGGCAAATCACCAAATGCAAGTGCCTCAACTGTTTTCTCCAAAACTTATTTTTGAAAAGAAAAATTTGAGATTTTTTTACGGTCATTGATGTCACAAGGAAACTGTTTCAAAAAATAGGACTAAGAGTCGTCACGAAACTCCTGTCACCCCTAGAGCTCCTCGAGATCAGTCCATGTTTGTCTCACCCTTTACTATTCATCCTAGAAGGTCATCCACTAGACCCTCTTCCTCTAACTCTGAGGTCATCTCCCTGTTTGAGGACCTCCGACAGCATATTCTTCTTCTTGAGGATGGTCTACTGATGACCATGTCATCTGAGCAGCAAGCCTCTTTCACTGTCAAAAGGAACTTGCTTGTGTCCCCTATTCCTCAAGAAAATGAGCCAACTGAGCCAAGGATTGAACCAACTGAACACACTCCACATACTGAATCCACACTCCACATACTGAATCCAATCCAGAAGTTCATGCTTCCAGTTCTCAGCCAAAGGATAAGGGAAAAGCTCCAACAACTGAAAACAGTAATGAAGATGAGGAGACTGAAGAAGAAGAAGTGGATCCTACTTAGTTTCCCCTAGTTAGGAGGCAGCCAGGATCGTTCAAGATCACAATTTAGGCACCTCTAGGCACGTGCACTTCATGTTTAAGTAGGCATTTCATAATAGACATTTGCATTTTCTGCATTTTAACATTTCAAGTACTTTGTACTCAGGATTCTGGTTGTTTAGTTAACTCTGTTGGCTTGTAAACTTTGGTTAACTTTTATATTTTGAATAATTTCTCGTTACTTTTGTTGGTCATCTTTTGTTTGGTATCTCTATGATTGCTGATATTGATAATTGTTGATATTGGTTGTTGATTCATGATACTGCCTAATGCTGTTTTGGTATTCTTGGTTAATGATGTGGCTGATGACATTAATGTTATGTTGCTGGAAGTGGAGAAATGGATTTGAATCATCTAATGATGACAAAAAGGGGGAGAAATGGATGAGGATGATAAGAAAAATGAAATGTCAAGAAGTTTTAAAGTCTTCTGGTATATGTGTGAGGGGGAGTCATTCTGAAGGGGAGTGGCACTTACAATTTTTTACACTATGCATTAAGTAAGGGGGAGTTTTGACTCAATGATTCTTTTTCTCTCCATCCATTGTTTTGTCATTATCAAAAAGGGGGAGATTGTAAATCTGAGTCCCTAACTTTTGATGTTTACAAAATAAATGGATGTTACTAATTCTCTCTTCAAAGACCTTTTTCAGAAATGGAGCAAAACAGGTTCAAAGATTAAGCACATTTGAAAGGGTCAAGGAATGCTGAAGCTGTCGGACGCTCGAGAAGACTGGATTGGACGTTCGATAATCATTGCACAACTTCGGACGCATAAAGAACTCCACAATCGGCTGTCCGAAAACATTAACTCATTCCTTATAAACTCATTGACTTCGATCGGATGCTCATCATCAGAGCACCGGACGTCCGACAAACATTGCGATACTTCGGACGCAAATTTTTGGAGGTTTCGGACGTCCGAAAGAATTGAAGTAAAATTCTCAGTTTCACTATCTACTTTCGGACGCATACTCCGGAGGTACCGGACGTCCGTAATATTTCAAGAAAACTTCTTGAGCTCACTGTCCACGTTTGGACGCAAGAAATATGTCTACCGGACGTCCAACACTATCAACGGCTAGTTGACTCTTCAGTTGCCTTTTGTCCATTGGAAGCATTAATTGAAGAATCTTTTGGTCTCATATAAATAGAAGAAAGTCAACCACTTCTAAACACTTTTGCACATTGAGATTACAAAAGATCTAGAGTAATTTTAGTGAGAAAATTCTCTTCAAAGAAGATTTGTACTCTTAGTTGTGTAGATTTCTTATAAACTTTTCTTGTGTGAGAAAATTACTTCAATAGTGTAGATTTGTGAGGGTTATCTGAGTGAAAGTAAAACTTCTTACCTTGACCATGTGTGGTTTGAGGTAAAGAGGAAGTGATCCTTCCTTTGTACACAAAGATTGGTTGTAATTGATCTACTTGAAGAAACTTGCTCTATAAAGTGATACTCAAATTCAAGAGAAGTTTGGAATTCGGTATGCTATTCTATCTCTTTCATTTACTATCTTGCAATATAAATTGTTCATCTCTTCTACTCATAAACATTTGTGCTTTCTCATTATTTGTTCCATTGTGTGGTCATCTAGAAAAAAGGGTAAATTTCACATTGAGCAAAAAGAGTCTCATAACTTGATTAGTCTTTAAATAACCTAATTCACCCCCCTCTTAGGTTGTTTTCGATCCTTACAAAAACTAGATATAATCAACATATACCTAGGCTGAAACATTCTCACGCCAAACTGGAAAATCACCAACAAAGCTATAGGTCCCTCAAGTGAAGCCAAAATGACACGTATAACCTGAACAAATCATTATGTCAAGTTTATAACTCATAGTAAAGTTGGAAATACTTTACAAAATCTAGAAATAATCAATAAAAGTTGGAAATAATAGCCCACAAACTAAAACTACAAAATCAGCCATAAAACCTACCATAATCAAACTATAACTCCGTCCAAATGCACGATTAAAGAGATAAAGTAATTCTCAACCAAGAAACCTTCAATCCTCATGGTGAGCAGCAAACTACAGCTTTCTTTCTCAAGTAACTCCACCAAAAGCTTCTTTCCAAGATTGATTCAAGATTCTATGGAGTGGATTAAGGTTTTTCTTTGGATTTTCCAAGATTCAAGCAAGAGATCAAGACAAGAACTTGAGTTATTTTCTCTCTCTTTCCCTCTCTATAATTTCGGTCATCCCAAGCCAAAAATGGAGGAGTTTTGGTTGAAATGGAAGCTTAATGAAGATAAGAGGAAAGCTTAGTCTTGGTCAAGTCTTAGTCAAACTTGGTTGGCTTGTTGACAATTGGCAATAAATGGAGAAATGTCTATCCCTTTGTCTCTCTTGTGTTTCTTATAGCTAATCTATCTTGTTTTCCTCTAATACACTCTTAACACTTTTAATCACATAATTTCTCTAGCACCACATCCGTTCTCATCCACCAAATGCAACGCGCACATCTCATTAGTCGGTCAAACTACTATAGTACTCTACGAAACTTAACGTGTACCAAAATATAAAAAGAGGAATGATAAAAATCTTAACCTAACCTTTAAAATCACTGTCAAATTAAGACTAGCAAGTAAGCAAGTAAAGTACAATTAAAAGAAAATATAAATTATTTTTTCAAAAACAGAAGAAAATTTAAAATAATTTTCGAGTTCTCACACTCTCTCTCCCTTAAGAAAATTTAGTTCTCGAAATTTTTACTTTTCATCGCCTCAGATGACTCTGGAGCCGGTTGCTCGTCTATGGCATATATTCGCGCGGGCACTCTTGGTCTGTTTCCTCTTTCTTTAGCTTGTTTAGGGGTGGTTCTATCCACATATTGAGCATTATTCCCTCGTTGTTGCTTTCTCGGTCAGTTGTTAATTTGATGGTTAGCACTCCCGTAAATCAAGCACTTTCGCCCCTTCCTCCAGCAACCCTCCTCAATGTGATTTGTTTTCCCACTTTTTGGCCTGCTCGAAAAATTTTCTCTTGTCCTATTTGACTTCTTTTTGTAGAATTTTCTTCTAGGGTTCTTAATGTCCATGGTGGGTAAGGTAGAAGATTCGTTCTTCTTACTTTGGAAGGCGTTACATTTTCCCAAGATTCCTCAGATGTACCACTAGGTGCACTGTTTTTTCGTACTTGGAAAGCTTTTACTTGTGCCTTTGTATTCTCTATCTTTTGGGCTTTCTCAAGAGTTTTAATAAAAGTATTAACTTGAGCTGCTGCTAAAGCTTCTTGGATCTCAGATTCAACCCCTAGATAAACTATCTCGCTTTCCTCTACTCTGTAACCACCAATTCCGGGGTAAATTTGGACAGTTTAGTGAATTGTATTTCATATTTGGCCACGCTTAGTGTTCCTTGGTGTAACCTAATGAAATCGTCATCCCTCTTCTCTTGGACTAGAGGTGGAAAGTATTTCTCATTAAATTCCCTCATAAAGTTTACCCAAGTCCATATTGTCTGTTCTCTCTCCCACTTTGCCCTAATAACATTCCACCACGCTCGAGCGGGTCCCTCAAATTGAAAGACAGCAAATGTCACTTGTCTTTTCTTAGTATAATTCAGGGTCATAAAAATATTAACCATAGTCTCCAACCAATGCTTAACAGTCTCTAGATCAGACCCTCTAAGAACTTTAGGGTGAGCAAACTTTTAAAAATACTCTAGTGCTCTATTCTCTCCTATCTCAGGGTCCTTAGGTTGGTTAACAGGTACTTGACCCTGTTGTTCCGCTAGACGCGCCAAGATATCAGTCATTCTACCTGATCCCCTGTTTCGGCCTTGGGTTCATGTTGTTGCACTGCTGCAGATTCTCGTTCTTCTCTTGATTTTTAAATTGGCCTAACCCCTCAACCACGACTACCCCCACATCTATGATTTTGTCTTCTCTCCATTCTCTCTTCTCCCTTTTTTTTTCAAAACAAGCTATATAGGTCATAAATAAATAAATCGGCTGTAGCAGCCAAATAAAGACATTTTCATATCACAAAAAAAAGTCAAAGATATGGAAACATACTTAGCATATTTATAGCATACCAAGTTTATACAACAAATCGCAAAATACTAAACATATCAAGTGGATCAAAATCAGGTACATAAAACAAAAGTAAGTACTACATATAGTAGCATTATCACGTCACGAGCAATAATACATATAGTGGCAAAACAAGGAAATACGTGTCATTCCAACTACCTGAACTCACGTCCTCAATTCTCAAGTCTCTACCCTATCGGACATTAACCCCATGTATTGTTCAAGCACTCCTCTTAATCGAAACTCAAAGAAGTACAATCAGGTATTTACACTTGAATAATAAGGGTCCTAAATCCCACTAATATGCTCAATATATCCCAAGTCCAGACTATTCGCATTCCCCATATCTTGACTTTCGCCATCCAGATTTATCCCAATATAACTCGTGATATCGGCTTATCATAAAGGTATCAATTCTTTGGTATTCGGGTACAAGAATCCAAAAATATGATAATTCACCACTCGAGCTGTCCAGTCTCAAGAGGAAATAAACCACATTTGAGATTCCTACCCAACATACATATCTAATGTCTCCAACAACAGACATTTGTTCCACACTTAACAAGCCAATTCCCACAGTCCGAGGACCTCTCCTGGCATGAGCTCATTAAGAACTCTGATACTACTGTGACGACCCTACCTTCCCTTAGGGCATACCCAAAGGTTTGACGGACCGCCGACCCAGTTCTCGCCAGGACTCACTCACTAACATTTTTGAAACAGCCATTCAAGCCTCAAAATTAACATAAAAGTTTCATTTCCAACCAACAATTCAAACTTAATTTACAATCCAAAAGTAAACATAGGATTACATTTCTAAAGATTCCAAATACATTTCACTTCAAAGTACAAGTACAAGAGATTATATACACTAGTTCATGGCTACTTGCTCCAGCCTCCACCCCTGTAAGAAAAACAAACTAATGGGATGAGCTAAAAGCTTAGAGAGGTTACCAAACAAGCAAACAAGCAGGTAAACACAGAAACATTTACACTTGGCACAGTTATAAGCAATCATTCAAGAATCAATCATTCATTCATTGAAAGGATACGTGCTCACTTGGAGCCATTCATTCAAATCATTCATTCATTCATTCACCAACCATTTTCCTTATCCCTTTGATATTAAAAAGCATTTGCAAGTGAAAACTCCTTTAGTGTTCATGTCATTCATTTATTAATTTCATTGCATTGAATTCACTGGCCGATTCTCCATCAGACATCATGGTAATATTCGAGTACACCAAACATTGTCCCGGGGTCACCAGCTGTCCGATTAAGTCCGTTACTGGCTCGAGTCAACAGTCAACGAAGGGCAAGGGCCCAATTCAGCCAAAGGCTTATATCCATGCACAAGTAACATTCAATCATTGAAAATTCACTTTCACTTGGGTCGAGTGTGATAAAGTACGCACTCGTCCATTGAAAGTCTTTTAACAATCAATGGAAAATATTTAATATTCAAACAAACATTTCACATAGTCATTTAAATCACAATCATACAAAGAACACTCACCAACAATTAGTACTTAGCAAAACCAATTTCAGGCCTAGCTCCTTGGTCGGATTCAAAATCTGCGATCAAATGTTGAATAGAAAATACAATCAAGTAGGGTTTTCAAATATCCAACCCTCACTTGTGAATATCACAAGGAGATCATGTGAATAGAACTTATATACATAGACTTCATGGCTTAGTGACCCCATGTAAAATACATGCACACTTGCTTTTGTTTTAGAAAGAAAACAATCAAAACTTTTAAGTTTAAAACGTGACATAACGGCTAAAAATCATGTTTAAAATGGTCATTACTTCACCTTGCAAAATATATAATTTTGGCAAAATTTCAGCTTATATATCACCTCTGAGGTTAACTCAAACATTCCTAAGCAAGTGAAGTCCAAATCGATTACAAATCACACCTCCATACTCACTTTCACTCTCTTATCCTTCAAGAAATGAAATGGACAGCAATTCCCCTATTTTCCTTCAATTTTTCTCCAATTTTTCAAGCTAAGCTTCATGGCAAAGGTTACAAAACCAACTAATTTAGACTTATCTCTAGCATATAAACATAATAAATCCATGATCCAAGTATGAGATGGAGTGCAAGTAATCGAGAAAGTTAGATTTAAAAATCAGAAAATGTTTCCAAGACCCTTCCAAACTTTTTGTCATTTCATAAGAAAATTCTAGTTTTTGTAATGCTCTTTCAAAAGTCATAACTTGTGTTTCGTAAGTCCAAAAATCATAAATCTTATGCCATTAGAATATAGACTCAAAATACTGCAACTCTCTTGAAAACCCCTTCATAAAATTTGGTCCATTAATTAGACATCTTAGCCTCAATTCACTGGCTCAATTAAGTATAAAAACAGGACAGTCTTGGATTTTCAGCCCACTTTGAAATTTTGCTGGTATTTATAGAAAGTGAATCAAACCATGAATTTTACATGGTTAAATGAGCTATGAGTCTAGTTTCAAATACAATAAATGGGACTCAATTCAGATTTTTCTATATCAAGATATAATAGATATCCCAAAACTGCTCAGAGTCTCTTGCGGGAAAAATTTTCAACAGCTCTTTCCCTTATTTTCCCTAATTTTCAGCCATTTTCAAGGCTACACTCTCACCACAAGACAACACCAAATCAAGTTCACAAGATATAAGATATATAGAGTACTTATTTTAGCCATAAAACCAGATATAATCAACATATACTTAGGCTAGAAAATCACCAACAAAGCTAGAAGTCCCTCAAGTGAAGCCAAAATTACACGTATAACCTGGACAAATCATTATGTCAGGTTTATAACTCATAGTAAAGTTGGTAATACTTTACAAAATCTAGAAATAATCAATAAAAGTTGGAAATAATAGCCCACAACCTAAAACTATAAAATCAGCCACAAAACTTACCATAATTAAGCTATAACTCCGTCCAAATGCAAGATTAAAGAGATAAAGTAATTCTCAACCAAGAATACCTTCAATCCTCATGGTGAGCAGTAAACTACAGCTTTCTTTCTCAAGTAACTCCACCAAAAGCTTCCTTCCAAGATTGATTCAAGGTTCTATGGAGTGGATTAAGGTTTTTCTTTGGATTTCCCAAGATTCAAGCAAAAGATCAAGACTAGAACTTGAGTTATTTTCTCTCCTTTTTCCTCTCTATAATTTCGGTCATCCCAAGCCAAAAATGGAGGAGTTTGGTTGAAATGGAAGCTTAATGAAGGTAAGAGAAAAGCTTAGTCTTGGTCAAATCTTAGTCAACTTGGTAGGCTTGTTGACAATTGGCAATAAAAGGAGAAATGTCTATCCCTTTGTCTCTTTTGTGTTTCTTATAGCTAATCTATCTTGTTTTCTTCTAATATACCATTAACACTTTAATAACATAATTCCTCTTGTACCACACCCGTTCTCATTCACCAAATACAATGCGCATATCTCACTAGTCGGTCAAACTACTATAGTACTCTACGAAACTTAACGTGTACCAAAATATAAAAAGGTGAATGATAAAAATCATAATCTAACCTTTAAAATCACTGTCAAATTAAGGCAAGCAAATAAGCAAGTAAAGTAAAATTAAAAGAAAATATAAATTAATTTTTCAAAAACAGGAGAAAATTTAAAATAATTTTCGGGTTCTCACACTCTCTCTCCCTTAAGAAAATTTCATTCTCAAAATTCTTACCTTTCATCGCCTCAGATGACTCTGGAGCCAGTTGCTCGTCTATGGCATATATTCGCGCGGGCACTCTTGGTCTGTTTCCTCTTTCTTTAGCTTGTTTAAGGGTGGTTCTATCCATTTGTTGAGTATTTGTGAGGACTCATATTTTTATTTATAAAATAGTTATTTTTATGATTATTTACCCTAGTATTAGTTATTTATATTATCGTTACAAGAATTTCTTTTACGTTTCGCCTTATCGCGCGCGAATCGAAAGTTCGCATTTTTGCGTCAAATCGACCCAATGGAGATTTAAGAAATTTATTCTAGACTACTAAAAGTGAATAATTATAGCGTTAAAGGAACTACATTGGAGGTTTAGTGCACAAGTATAACAAACCTGAGAGAAAACGGATACGAAACCCTCGCGCGCGAGTGCTATTCATAGTTGACTTTTGTACAAATCTTAACCACAAATCACTTAAGCTTCCAAGAGAAGCTTCATTCATCACACACTCTCTGTCTCTCCTCAACTCCATAGCCGGCCGAAACCCTCAAGGGAAGAAGGAAGAAAGCTCACCAATTTTCACTCCAATTCTTGCTACCATTTCACCTCACATTTTTCACACAACGTACATATCACTTGGAGAGCAACTCTAGCTTAGTGAAAGGCTTCATCTTGCGGTTTTCTTGGAGCTTTTGTAGTGATAAATTTCTGATTTTTCAAGAGCTCATGAGGTATCCATTATCTCCTCTAATCTTTCATTTTTCTTCAAAGTTGGAGCTTTAATTGCAAGGGTTTAAACCCCAAGCATGAAACTAGATAGAGGACTTGAGGAATCTATTTTTATTGCTTTAAATGTTAGGCTAAAAGTCTTGTGGTGACCTTTAGGTAGCGGATTTGAGGTGTAAATGCTTGATTGTGGTTGTTATGTGTTTAGATGAGTTGATTATGGATAGAAAATGAAGGAAAGATGAAGGAAAATTGCTTATGGTTGCTGGCCGAAATCTATCCTATTATTGCCGTGCCTTTATTTCAAATTTTTGATACTCAAATGACTGTGAAACGGATGTATATATGTTTTATATGGTGTGTAGAAAGTTTCTACCAAAAATCATTTGAATTGGTTGAGCAAAACTTGAAATTTGAAATGTGAAGAAACCTGAAAAATGTGTTCAGGCAATCTGAACAGTGTACCTTTGATCGAACATGTCTCTTTGTACAGACGTCAAATCGAATGTCATTTGTGGCATTTGAAACTATACAGTTGTAGCTTTCTAACGGTATAAAAGTTACTTTCTAGTTCGAAAAGAGTGAGCCGTAGTGAGTCTGCAAATTTGCTGTTCTGTTCTGATGACCTATCCAAGAGAAAGGTAGAAGCTGCATTTCATGGCTCTATTTTCTCTCACTTATGAATTGATTTTAAAAATTATTTGTGCTGATGAAATGTAGCCTTATGATTCTAGTTTCCAACGCTGCCAATCATTCTCAATTCCAAGTTTTATTGAGTGAGATATGGTTCAATTTTCAAACTGCGACAAAACTGGAAAACCCTTCTTTTTCCTAGACGACTGGTTTAGTTGTTTGTGAGATGTTTTATTTTGAAATTTTGATGTCAACCAACTATCAATTGCTTATGAAATGTTTCTTGGACTTTGGTTTTAGAAATGAACCAAAATGAGACTGATTTCATGGTGCAAAGTGATTGAAAAGGAAAAGAAAACAAGAAGACAGATTTGCTTTGGTAATTTCTTGGACTTTGGTAGTTTTGTTAACTACCTTCCCGTACGCGTTTTTACGTGAACTTTAATAGAGGAGTAGTCCTCCTATGGAAGTTGAATTGTACCAAATTTGGTGTTATTCTAAAACCATTTTGATACCCAAATGATGTCCCAAAATTTACTTTTAAATCTGAAAAATTCACTGTTTAGTAGTGAAAATTTACCAACTTTGAACTACTATATCTTGACGCTCAAAATTTCAAATTTAGTTCTGTTTGTTGTGTTTGAAACCTTGATTGAAATTCTCATTGTGTTGCAAATTTCAGAATCTAGTTCACTTTCTATGAATTTTGCCGAATTTCCAAAATTTGCCAAAAAACAAGACTGAATCTGTCTTGTATGCTCTAAGCAGCCACTTTGAGCTGAAAATTGAATGTTTTCCGTTTAGAATCTTGGAAAAATGTTTTCTGGGAACTTTTAGCATTCCGAACCAAGATTCCAATGCTAAAGTTTTTCAATTTTGGACCTACTGAGTGCAAGTTCTGATTTTTCTAAATTTGACGCGCAAAACTGAAAATTTTTCCCGACTCGATGGGAAATGAGTTTTTGGAAACTCTCCCCTATCCTTTGATATTGATTGACCGTTTTAAACATGATTTCATGAAGGAAATCAGTTTCCTTGTGTTATTAAATCTCACTTTTGAGTCTCGATTTACGAGTAATTAAGACTCTCTTTCATGATATTTTCTTAGTATTGTACAAGTGTACAATCTTCCTTGTTAACAAGGGGTTTATAAGTAATAGTGTATGATAGTCAATTATTATTTGCTCAGACGCTCAAGGGGACTTTCAAGAGAATCTTGAAGCGGACGCCTAAAAGTTGTTTGAGCACTTACTCCCTATTTTGCTTGGTGAGTGTCAAGTGCATGATTGTTGCAATTATGTGAATTGCTTCTTATGGACTGAATGGTTTATGACTGTTGAGTCGAGTGTGTACTTTATCGCACTCATTCTCTTTTAACTGATTGAACAATTGAATTGAACTGCTTGTAACTGAACTGTATTTGAACTGTTTGCATGTCGTTGGAGTGAATCTCCTCGACTTATAACTGAACTGTTTACATGTCGTTGGAGTGAATCTTCTCGACTTATAACTGAATTGTAGGGACGCCCAAATCTCAATTGGCCGACCTTGCGACTCGATCCAGTAAGTGCTTGGTCGAGAAGGTTGGTGAACCATGAGATAAAATGTAAACTTGATCTATTGAGAGATCTTGCTCGGCCTACTCGCGTAGTAGTGCCTTTCATTGATTTTCGAGCCCGGTAGGGTGTATGGTGAACGGAATTTGACGTTAAGTGGAGTTCTACAGACTTAAATGCCGACCCGGTTGACGGAGTGTTATCGCGGGAAGGTATTCGATTGAGACTTGGTGAAGCAAGTAGAACTTAGATCCTGAGAGCTCATGTATCCTCATTGAATGTGTTAAATTGAAAATTGTGAATTGTTGGAATGTTACAGCTTTAATTCTTCCTTAAATACCATTGCTACTTGAACTATGTGTTTTGCATGTTTTCTTGGCCTCACCGAGCGTTAGCTTATCCCATTAGATTTGTTTTGCTTAACAAGAACCGAAATGAAAGGAGTTATGGAGAAACTGACTTGAGACACTTTTGTATTAGAATTTTGATTGTAATCGACAAGATATATTTTGAAAGTTGTATATTTTGGAAAAGTGATTGTATTTTGAACTTGTGATGTAAGATTGAATATTTATGTATGAAAATGATTTCGTGCCTTTATTTCGATTTCATTGTTAGTATTGTACTTTAAATTTGAACTGAATTGTACTAAGTCCTGGCGAGAGTTGGGTAGGCGTCCCGTCGATACCCTTTGGTTCGCCTTTGGGAGAAGTGGGGGCGTCACAGCTGGTATCAGAGCACTAGATTAAAGATCTATTTGGGAGATATATTAGAGACTTTACTTCCAAGAATTGGAATGAGATAACCTAGTTATACCCTAAATTACATTTGAACGAGTTAGTGACTCTAAATTTCTAATCCGGAAATTGTTGTTGTTTTGCAGGGATGGGGAATGGAAATGGATGACCTGCTACTAATGGTAATGGTCATGCTAATGGCCACGTGGAGCCCCTTAGGTCTATTTACTATAGAACACAGGGTGGAGGAGTTCGTGTGCGCTACTCGCTTTCTTCTAAGTTTCCTCGATGTATCTGTAGGGCGACATACGCTTACCCGAATGACCTCGTATTTGCTATTGATGATGAGCGTCGCCAGTTGGTGAATACCAACAGAGCTCTACTTCAGGAGGTCGAGGAGTTGAGTATTATGGTGAATGCTCAGAATGCTAGGATTGTTGAATTAGAAGGGACCGTAGTGGACGATATGGCTAGGACTGAGGCTGCCGGTGATGAGTTTTAGAGAGTTAGGGCTCGACTTACTAGGACAGACGAGGAGATCCGGTATCGGGCCGCTAGGATCCTGGCAGATACTACTATGTTGATTGATGAGCTGATGGACGTTGTTCAGAATCTGGCTCAGGAAGAGGATCCGGAGGAGGACCCTGAGGAGGAAATTCTACCTGATAGCCCTACCGTGGACTCGATCTAGAGTGATAAACTTTTGACTTTTGTAGTTAGAAATAGTTGGAGTGATACTAGTGCAAAGGCCATTGTATTTTACTTGACTGTGTGGCCTACTTTTGAGGCACTTGGCCTACTTTAGTCTTATATGACTAAAAATACTTTTGTAGCACCTGTGTGCTATATTTTTGTAATACCCCATGACTTGCTAATTGTATAGACTTTAAAGTGCTAATATATGTAAATTATTATTATTTCAAATGTTTTTATGATTGGTCTTTATTTTAAGTATTTTCTCGTGTAATTATTTTATTTCTTACGTTAGGCATAACTAGAATTATGGACGGACGAAGGAGTGGTCGAGGTCATGGGCAAGGGACTAGGCAAACCCAACCTCAAGGGGATGATCAGGGATCGGTAGTTGGACCGACTCAGGGACAAGAGAATCTAAAGGGTAACTAAGTGGCTATTGCCATTAATAGGATGACTGATATTCTTGAACGATTAGGTGAGAGACAAGGTCCAGGGCCACTTAACCAACTCGGGGCTCGAGTGTGAGAACCCGAAAATTTTCACATTTTCCAAGTATTATTTTATTTCCGTGGCCATATTTTATACTGTCCTTTGAAAATATTAAATGTTTTGTACATTTTACAAGTAAGTACAATTTTTAAATCATTTTGCTAGTACAAGTTAGTGTACGTAACTTGAAGTGCATTTGTTCGATGTGGGGCCCGCTAGTGCGATATAATTTTGCCGATTAGGTGATGAAATACTAAGTGATAATATTCTACATGGTGTTAGAAGATAATTAGAGGATAGTTAGCTACTTGAATTATTGGAGGAGAATAGATAAGCTTAGAAACTTCAAGAGACCATGTGTCATGTTTGGATTGGAGGTTGGACTTTGACCAAGAAGATTAACTTTCTTCAAACCAAATTTTTGACCAATTTTCCTCTCATTTTCCCTTGCCTTGGCCGAATTTCATGGAGAGAAAAACAAGGAAAACCTCTTCCATTTCTAGCTTCTAATCTTGGCCAAATCTTGAGTTTTAACCGACCAAATTGAAATCTATTCCATACAAGTGCTAGCTAAGGGAAATTGAAGGCCTTGGTGGAGTTGTTTTGGGAGGAGGAAGTCTAAGCTACCAACTTTCTTTGAGGTTTGAAGGTAAGGTTGCTAAGAACATCCTTTTTTTTTCCAATAGTTGCAAAGTAGTGGCCTATGGTGGCTTGCTAACATGATTAATGGATGATTTTGTGGATTAATGGAGAGTTGGTTAAATTTCTGATTTATTGGGAATTTTCTGCCCTAATCTGACCAGTGTTGTTCGGCCATGATGGAGGCCGAATTGGACTTAGCTCAAAACATGAAACTTGTAGAGAATTTAGTGTAGATCATGCCTAAAAAATTTCAGCTCAATCGGAGCATGGTAGCCTGTGAAATGACTATTTTACCCCTGCTGCCCTGTTTCTGTCCGAGAATGGTAATCAGCCTCTGTAATTGGCTCTTTTGGCTGGTAAGATGAATGAATTAGCTTTTGATGCCTTCTTAAGAGTTGTATCCTTGTATCTTAGCTTTCATATGGCTTTGGAATCAACGGAATCGGAGTTTTGTGTGCTGAGTTATGTTGGAATATTTGGGCCTGGTTTTGGATGGCTGTAAAGCTTCAATTGGTTGCATTTTAAGGGTGTTTGATAGCTTATGGTTTGTATATGAAATTGTGATTGAATGGTATGATTTGGTGGTTGGGTTGTAGCATGGAAAGTAAGGAAAAACAAGGGGAAATGCTGTCCGTTTATTTTCTTGAACTTGAAGTGAATGGAAATGAGATTGGAATGTAGTTTTGTGATGCATTAGACTTACTTGGCTTACTTGGCTTAGAGTAACTTAGTTCCACTTGAGTAGTGTTATGTGAGCTAGTTTACTTGCAATTGTACATTTCCATTTGTACCATAATGTTTGGTTCCAATTGTCGAGTTTTGAACTTCAAATACGTGTTCATTTTCGTTCCGAAACAAAAGGAGTGGCCTAGGGTTTCTCGGCCACAAAACCTAATTTTAACGCGCAAGGTTTAAAGTGTGAATTCAAGGTATTTGACTACCTTTTTCATATGATTTTTAACCAAGATACTTGTTATACATTAATTCTTTGTAAATGTGTTAGTTTTGAGCCAAAAACACGTTTTACGAAAAAAAGAGGAAAAATTCTACTGTTCACTATCCGGCCAAGTTCTGGCCGGATTCTGACGTGTCGCTGTTCCAAATTTTCCGATGAAATTTTCTAAACCCTTCTGAATTTAGTTTTCATGTTTGGTTTGGAAAACCTTTAGTTACTCATTTCCTTTGATCAAAATGTACATTTTTACTTTTAAAATCATACTTCTACTTTGTACACGTTTTATTCGAATTTTCTTTGATTCACTGGACATTTTGATGGTTGAGCCATAATATTTTCTCATGATTGTTATTAGGGTTTCTTGGTGACCAAAGTTGATATCCGGAAGGATACTTTGGACGTTTTGCTTGCTTAGGTGAGTGTTCTATATACGTTATGTTTCATTGATTATGTGGCTAGTTGAAATACTTGATTAAATGTTAAATGTTCTCAATGATTGCAAAAATGATTTTTACTAGGCGAGTGTGTACTTTATCGCACTCGGCCCAAATGAACGTGACATTGGAATGATTGAATGATTAAATGTTACTTGTGCATGAATGTAAGCCTTCTAGCTGAAACTGGGCCCTTGCCTTTTGTTACTGGTCGACTCGAGCCAGAAGCGGGACTCGGTCGGGCGATTAGTGACTCTGGGTTAATGTGAATGTTTGGTATACTCGAGCATGACCATGAAGTTTGGGAAGGACTGGCCAGTGCGCTGGCCAGAAGGGGAAGAACGAAATGAACGAATGAATGGCAAGAATGACGGAGGGATTTTCAATGACAAATGAAATTTTTCTAAATGATTGAAAGAATGGATGGTCGATGAACGAACGAATGAATGGCTTCACGTATCCTTTTAATGAATGTGTTACTCTTGCTTTATATCGTAAATGTTATTTGGATTACTTGTTGTTACATGCTAATGTCCATGTTTAATTGCTTAGTTGAGTATATAGAACCTCGCTGAGCTTTTAGCTCATTCCAAGTCTTTTGTTTTCCTTAACAGGGGTTGCGAGCAAGGGCGAGAGACCTGTATAGTATAGTTTAGCCTTTTGTATTGTTTTGGCTTTTGATCTCGTTCTAGTGCTTGATTAGGGTTGGAATGTACTAAGAATTTAAAGCTTATGTATACATTTGGGACTGTATATTTGGTTGAGCTTGGGATAAATGTAAGTATATGTTTCAAGTCTGGGTTTCGTTTCCGCTTATTCTCGAGGCTTTATTTTACTTTCTTTGATGTGAGTGAACGAGTCCTGGCGAGAGCTGGGCAGGCGGTCCGCCGAACCCTTTGGTTCGCCTTAGGGTAAGGTGGGGCTGTCACATCGAGATAGAGGGGAAGATAGAACTTTGGAGAGGTTTCTGAAGTTTAACCCACCTAACTTCACTGGAGAACCTAATCCCGAGGTAGCGGAGAACTGGTTGGAGAGGATGACCAACATATTCGCCGCCTTAGACTATATCGAAAATAGGCGAATGAACTTTGCTGCTTTCCAATTTGAGGGAGTAGCACGTGCTTGGGGGGACATGATAAGAGGAAAGTGGGAGAAAGCCCAAACCCCTTGAAATTGAGAAAACTTTACGAGGGAGTTTAATGAAAAGTTTTTTCAACCTCTGATCTAAGAGAAACGGGAGGACGAATTTATAAAGTTGAAACAAGGAACTCTTAGTGTAGCCGAATATGAGGGGAAGTTCACTAAACTTTCTAAATACGCTCCCAAATTGGTGACTAATGAGCGAAAAAGGATAAGACGTTTTGTACAAGGGTTTAATGTGGAGATTCAGGAGGCTTGGTTGCAGCCCAAATCTCTACATTTACTGAATCTTTGGAGAAAGTACAGAGAGTTGAGAGCGCAAGAATGCAAGTTAGGGACTTTCACTCTAAAAAAGGGAATATTTCTAATTATACTTCTGGTCAGACTAGTAAAAGTGCCCCGCCTTCCAAAATGGGAGGAGGAATAGGAGGAGTAAGGACTGCAGCAGTTTCAAGGGGAGTTTTATCCAGAGGAGGTCATAGTGGGCCGGTTCAAGCAAGAAGAGTGCCTTCAAGTGGTCCGACCGTAACCCCTCAAATCAACTGTGGTTACTGTGGCAAATCAAATCACTCGGAGAATGATTGTTGGAGAAAGTCGGGAAAGTGTTTGTTCTGTGGTAGTACGGAGCACCAACTCATGAATTATCCAAATAAGTTGAAGGTAGGAGGCAGCATTCAAAAATCAGAAAAGTCAACCTTTAAACAGACTAGTGCTGGAAGGAGTCGATCGAAGGTACCTGTTAGGGTTTATGCATTAGACTACCAACAGATCCCAGATGCTACTGAGATGGTTGAAGGTACGATTCCCATTTTTCACCGTTTAACTAAGGTTTTAATCGATTTGGGTGCAACAAATTCTTTTGTAAACCCTAATTTCATGAGTGGAATAGATTTGAAATCAATTAAATTACCCTATGATTTGGAGGCTAGAACACCGACTGGGGATCAAAGTTTAATCATTAACTTGATATATAAGCATTGTGAGATCTGAATTGGTGAACGAAAATTACTGGCCGATCTGATGGGCGTAGCGATTAAGGGGTATGATGTGATCTTAGGAATGGATTGGTTAGTCCGTTACAATGTTCAATTGAACTGTAAGACAAAAACAGTAGAGTTGTGCATTCCAAGAGAGACAACCCTGAATTGGATATAAGAGATAGATTAGTCTCATCTGCACTTATCTCAGGAATTCGAGTTAGGAAAATGTTAAGTAAGGGAGGTCAGGGATATTTGACTTTTCTTATAAATACTCCTAACGATAAAATGAAATTGGAAGATGTGCCTGTAGTGAATGAGTATCCAGATGTCTTTCCTGAAGAGTTAGAGTTTTTACCCCCGGAAAGGGAAATAGCTTTTAAGATTGATGCGACTCCGGGAGTGTCGCGCCCCCATTTTTGAAAATAAGAAAAATAAATGGTTTAAAAAGTGAATTTTAATTCAATTTGGAAAATGATGTTTAATTTAAAAATGAATAAGAAAATGAAATGGGTCTAAATGGGACTTTGAAAATGCGACGATTTGACCCAAAATAATAGTTTAAAAAGGATTTTTGAATAAAAATTGGAGTCGCCATTTGATATTGAGTTGAGGCGTACCAAGTCACCTAAAATGAATTTTTTAAAGAAAAAGTAGAAAACCCTTTTTAAACGACTCCAAGTCTACGTAAATCAAAGAAAAAGATTCGGGAGTTACATTTGAAGAGATGGAAGGCAAGGATAAAATCCAAGGCACCCTCTCAACCTAACCAAGGCTAGTTGCGTGATTTAGTCAAGAGATTTCTTATTTTTTAACCTAAAAATTTATCGCATTTGGAGGTACTATATGAATGCAAACCCTAGACCTAAGAGGGTATCGGGGGGTCAAAATATCTCTTCGAAGTTATTTGATGCAATTCGCATTAATTGCGACGCTCAAAAGTAAGCTTTCGAAGAAGTCACGAATTGTGCAAAAATATGAGACTCTAAGAAAAGAAAAGGAAATAAAAATAATCATGATTATACGAATATACATGTCCTAAAGGAATGCAATCATGTTGGGTACGGGGAACTAATGTTCGTGACTCAATTTTCCCTTTAATAGAGGGAATACGAGCGTGCTAAGGCTAGAAAGCCAAACTCGTCCATATCCCATACTCAAGGGGCTATTTCCTATTTAAGCAAGCAAATGATCTAACCTAGTTCTATTTCCCTAAATGAAATGCAAGTCTAATGTCATGTTTTCATACAAAAGGGCAAGGAATATACTTATAAGGAAAAATATGGGATAAGGGATATAAACGGGGGAACATGGAATAATAGATGTACATATATAAGGAAGGTGTCATGCAAAGTGATAAAAAAATCCTAAAAAAAGAGAAAAACATGCATAAGATGAAGTGATTTTATCACACAATCATGAACTAACGCTCGAAGGGCTCCTAAGGGTCTAGCATTGGACTAGCCCATGTCTACAAGTTCTCACTAGCGTTGGACTAGTGAGAAATCGGAAAAAGAGGCCACAACTAGCGTTGGACTAGTGTGGTGACGTCATGCATTCATTTATAACCAAATAAATCATGTAAAACCAATAAAAAGCAAATAAACACATAAATCACATAAACACATAACACATAAGTATGATATCTAGATGCAAGGTCCTAAGAAAGCAGTAACACATAGCACATAGGAATGCAAATTACACAAAGCAAAAATAAAGCAAATAAAGCCCTAACTATTACATTTGGGGACCCTAACTACAATTTAAAGGGGAAATAAAATAAATACCTAACTATTACAATTTTGGCATTTAAATGCCTTTCCAAATAATTACAAATTAAATTAAAATAAATACACAAAATCGAAAAATTGAAGTGACTACATAAATAAATGAAAATAAAATAAAACATTCAAAAATCATGCAATTATACACATAAAATCACATAGGAGCACATAGGATCAAATAAAATTAAACTAAGGGGTAGAATGTACCTCCCTTGAATTGGTGACCTAAGGAAGTGGACAGTTTCTTATTTACCCTCCAAAATCAAAGAAAAGGTCAAGGTATCACTTTAATTAACAAATAATCATAAGAAAATGGAAATAAACATGAATTTGAATCAATTGAATCATGGAAACAACCTGCTTTTAAGAAATTAAAACAATCAAGGACTTAATTGCAAAAAACTAACAAAGTTTTGGGGATCAAATTATAATTATCACAAAATTTGAGATCACAATTAAAGAAAAATAAAGTTTAGAGACCTATTTGCAATTAAATTAGGGACTTAATTGAAAGTAAACAAAAGTTTTTAGGGCCATGGTATAATTAATGAAAAGTTCAAAGGACCATTCTGCAAATTATATGAACCAGACTCTTAGCCAAACGGGCCATTGGGCCATTTTATTTATTTCTTGGGCTAAAGCTTCCCAAGCCCAACCGAAAGTTCAAAACAAAAGGAGTGGGCCAATCTATTATTTTGACTCCAACTTAGCTAACAAAGCTAATGGGCCTTGACCCTCTTGCCCAAGCCAAAAACCCAAACAAAATAAATTAAACTTCTACAAACCCAACCAAATATTATTACTCAAAACCTAACCCATAATAATAAACCCAACAAGATAAGCAAAACAATTAAAATTATTAAGCCACAATTATGATCTAAAACCAAGAGTTAATCTACCCCAAAAGACCATTCAAAAGTGAAAAGATGATTAAAATTTAAAGAGGCAAAATTAGTTTCATTATGAAAGTTTTTTGGGCCATATCAGAATAGGGGAAACTTGAAAGGTTCAAATGCAATACAAATAGGGACGTAATTGAATGAATTATGCAAGTTTTTGGGTCGAATTATGAAGTGCTAAAACTTCGGGGTTACATCACAAAACAAAATGAAAGTGGAGGGACTGAAATTATAATTTTTGAGAAGTAGTCGTCTTCTTCACCGAGCCAACATCAGTTAGCATTTCGGCTTTCTTTTCGATCAGCAATTGTGACAGCCCCACCTTCCCCTAAGGCGAACCAAAGGGGTTGGCGGACTGCCTGCCCAGCTCTCGCCAGGACTACGGAATCGAATCCCACAAAACCCTAGACTACGCACGATAGAATCCAAAGCCATAGAATCACAACATCTCAAATGATTACACTTATACATATTTTTACATCAAAGTCTTGAACAAAGTAACTAAAATACAAGCCAGGGTATCCATATCGGTCAAAATATAATTAGGGTTTCAGTTACAAAAGAGCTTAACAAAATACATATACAATAGCTCGCCCCTTTTCTTCAAAAATCATGATTTCGAAAATTTGTCCCCTGTAAGAAAGACAAAGATAACGGGAACGGGGTGAGCTTGCGCTCAATGAGGTACCAAGAATACAAGTAGTCATGGATCATGGCATTTCACGTTTAAGGCACATATAAGGAAATGAACAATTATCTCAACTGGAAAGGATACAGGTGGCTCTCAGGAGCCAAATTCCCATTTCAGTACTTGATCCAAACTCGTTGACCCTCCGTCAACGTTTAATGAAATAAACATGTCCGTAGATCCCTCTTAAACGCCAAATCCCGATCACCAAACATACCCCTTACCGGGCCCGAACGCCGAACAGGAATAGAGATGGTAATATTCGAGTATACCGGAAATCCAGAGTCTCAATACCCAAAGATTTCCAAAGAACAGGCACCCATGGTTCGTTAATATCCTCGACCAAGCCCTTGCTGGCTCGAATCAAGTAACTACCCATGAGGTTGAGCTCAGAGTTAACAGGCACAGGAAGGTCGTTGGATACGCGTCCAAACGACATCATATCAAGTATAAATAACAGATTCAAGTGTACATGAGATCCATAGTAGACATAAGTAACAGAGTCAAGTACATATACAGGAAACAAGTCACACAGGCCAGAGAACGAGTGTGATAAAGTACACCCTCGTCTCATACCGGACAAACAGATGATACAGTCATTCAAGTTACAATTTGCAAGTACATATACAAAGTTAGGCAACAAGTGAGGGGAGTGGTACACTCACCAGTTCAAGTGCAGATACTTCAAAAGTTTTTTTCCCCAAAATGACTTTAATCGCCAAGAAACCCTAAAATAACCAAAGTAGCAATTAAGGTTTTCACATCCCAAATTCTAGTAAATGAAACGCACAAGTGAGGCTCGACTATGAGTCGTATGCCTACCCCAAATGAACTATGAAGGCAAAGTTGCAAAAGCGTGATTTCGGAACGAAAAGGTAACAGGAGGACCTAGGGGCTTGAATGACTTAAAAGCCGTTCATCTACTAAGAATCAACTCAAACTTGAAGGAACCAAGCAGCCTAGAAAGTTGGGCGGCGTGCCCTTTGTGTTTACCAAATTTCCAGCCATATATGGCTTCATTATTTTCCTCAATCAGCCCCAGAAACACACACAAATAAGGTTACCACAATAGCCCTTCCATAGGCTCCAAAATCATCCCAGTATAACACAAGTGCAATAGTGCAAGCAAATATCAATTTTGGAGACAAAAGCTAAATGGCAGATTTGGTATCTCGTAGCATTTTAGTCATAACCGAAGCTATGGTTATCGAATCAGGGTAAACCTTATACCATTTCGAAGCTAAGACATAGGGGAACAACTTTTATGAAGGCCACTTAACCTAATTTATAGTTTATCTAAGTCGAATTTACCAAACACAGATCCAAAAGTTTAAGATCAGTCTAGTTATCAGCACTGACTTTAACCAGCAACAACTCAGGCTACACAACTCCGATTCAGTTGATTCCAAAGCCATTAGAAAGCTAAGAGACAAGGCTAAAATTCTTAAGAAGGCATCAAAAGTTAATTCATTCATCTTCCCAGTCAAACGAGCCAATTACAGAGGCTGATTATCATTTCCGGACAGAAACAGGGAAGCAGGGGTAAAATAGTCATTTCACAGGCTACCGTGCTCCGATTGAGCTGAAATTTTACAGACATAATCTAAACTTAATTCTATACAACTTTCATGTTTTGAGCTAAGGCCAATTCGGCCTCCATCCTGGACGAACAGAACTGGTCAGAACAGGGCAATATAAGAACCCTAATCTGGAATTTTCCCACATAAAGTTGAAATTTCCGCAATTAACCACAATTAATGCACAATAACTTCAATTCCATACCATAATAAGCCACCAATCCAAGCCAACAATAATTATCATATGAAAACAGAAAATTCCCAAGAAAATAAGAAATTCACCTAACTTTACTTTAAACCACAAATTCATCCATAAACTAAGCTCCTTAACCGATATAAGCCACTACTTTGCAATTATTATGGACAAAATTGAAGTTCTAAGCAATATACCTCAATCACCAAGAAAGGTAGCAACTTAGGGCTTCTCTTTGCAAAATCACTCCACAAGCACCTTTGCTCTTCCTTAATAAGCAATTCCTACGGAGGAAATCGGATTTTTATCGGTTGATTTGCAAGATTTGGACAAGAAATTGGAAGAAAAGTTGGAGCTCTCTTTTCTTTTCTTGCTCTCTGATTTTCGGCCATAAGAGGAAAGAAATGAAGATGATTTTGGTCAATTTTTAGCTTTAGTAAAGTTGTAAGAAAGTTAGGCAAAACTTGGCCCAATAGAAATGCGACACGTGTCACCTTTTTTTGATCTTTTCCTTATCCTTTAGCTTACTAATGACTAAGCATCTAACCAACCTCTGATTATCTCTTAGCACTCAGTAATTAAATGCCTTACTGCACAACTTAACCTAATTGGCCGAATTTCTCTCACTTAACGCCTTAGCGGGTCCCACATCCGCTATTTGCTCCAAATCTCTCGTGAACTCACTTATACTAGAAAAATGACTTAAATACTATATTTACTTATAAAACATGTATAAAATGAATATAATAAAGAAAATATAGAAAATGTGTGCACGGAAACCGATAAAACCCTAAAACCCTAAAACCGGATTTTTTTCTCTTCCTCAAATTCTCACAGCAATACCAGAAATCTGGTTTCAATTCCTAACATTCTCAACCAGACAATGAAACCCACAAGAATTTCCATATCCCAACTTTAGTTCGAATTCATACGATGGGAAGCATGAGGAGCAGAAAAATGCAAGACAGCAATGCATCAAAATTTCTCAAACGTGAGGAAATGAATTGGCCGACTTAGCCGGTTCCTTCACACGAAAAATGCAAACAAAACATCTTTCAATAAGAATTTTCAGCTAAGCATTTCATCGAACAGATTGGGAGTATTAGAAATTTCACTAATTCTTTGATGCATTGAAATTATAATTGGCCCAAAAATTGTCAGCAACAAAAAACGATTTCAATTCCAATCAACATATAAAATATCCATATCCCAACATCGTGTATAATCAAAACATCGCGATGAACCAATTCAGAAAAGAAACACGCTTTGAGAGCTTTGAAAATCTGAGCTTGAAGAAAAAAAATGAATTTTTAAAGGAAGAAGATGACTTACGGTACCTTCTCGGTGAAGACTTGCAGATGGAAATGAACAAATGAAGAGCCTGCAACAAGCTGCAATTCTTCCGCTGCTTTCTTCCTCAATTTCTTGCCCGAAATCCTCCCTCAGTTTGCACTTTCTTCCCTCGCTCAAACCCCCTTTCTTCCTCCTCTGTTTTTCAATTTCCCTTCTACAACCTGAAGTCTTGTTTCTTTCTGGCTTTTCTTTTCCTTCAGTTCTTTTCTTTTGCTCGAAGCCCCTTTTCCCTTCCTCTCTTTTTTTGTTGCTCTATTTTCTCAATTCCTCCTGCCGAAGACTCCATCTCTGTCCAGGCTCTCCCCTTTTTGTTCTCCTCTTTTTCCTGTTTTTCCTTGCCGAAAGCTCCTCTCCTTTTTCCCCTTGCTCTCCGTTTTTCTTGGCTTTTTCGTTCCCTTTTTCCATCCGCCGCCCTCTGTTTTCTTTCTCTGGTTCTCTCTCTAGTTTTTTCTTTGCCCGTGGCTTTTTCTCTTAGTCTCCTCTATGCCTCAATTTTTCCCTTTCTTTTGTTCTAGCCACCAACCCTTTTCTTTTTGTATTTTCTTTTGATTTTTGTTCCCCCATAATTTCCTAAGCCAACCAAGTGTCCAGACACCTCACCTTCTAGGTGTTGTGTTGTCAAATAAATAAAGGGACATTTGTCCCTATTGCATGTGTCCCACTTGTCATTTTCTTTGTTTTTTTTTCTTTTCTTTTTCTTCTACTTTTTCTATTTTTCCTTTTTCCAAAATTTAGTATAAAAAATGCTTTAAAAAGAAAAGAAAATGGTGAATCTTAATGTACCAAAAATAAAATAAACACCAATTACTATATGCAACCTTCAATCAATTAATTAAAAATAATAATAATAATAATAACAAGAATAAATAATAATAAAAAATAAAAGTAAATAAAATAATAAACAAATAAAGCTAAAATTAAATTAATTAAATAAATAAAATTCAAAATTGAATTAATAAATTTTTGGTGTCTACAGTTTGCCCCTCTTTGTCTGAGTTTCAAAGAAACTTGAGACAAAGACGTAGACACCAAATACTTACCTGTAGTTATTTTGTCTTGAACTGAATACATGTAAACATACAAAGTCAGTGGGATAAAATCCGAGCCTGCCGGACGTTAGTGGGATGAACCCGATGCTAACGGAGATCAAAAACACGTTAGTGAGATAAACTCAATGCTAACGGTAATAAAAGATAAAATACACGTTAGTGAGTCAATACTTAATGCTAACGGTAAATAGAAGACAAAACACACGTTAGTGAGTCAACACTCGATACTAACGGTAATAAAAGATAAAACATACGTTAGTGAGTCAATACTCGATGCTAACGGTAATAAAGACAAAACACACGTTAGTGAGTCAATACTCGATGCTAACGGTAATAAAAGATAAAACACACGTTAAAACACACGTTAGTGAATCAATACTCAATGCTAACGGTAATAAAAGATAAAACACACGTTAGTGAGTCAATACTTGATGCTAACGGTAATAGAAGACAAAACACACGTTAGTCAGTCAATACTCGATGCTAACGGATATGAAAAATATAACACACGTTAGTGAGTCAATACTCAATGCTAACGGTGATAGAAGACAAAACACACGTTAGTGAGTCAATACTCAATGCTAACGTTAATAAAAGATAAAACACACGTTAATGAGTCAATACTCAATGCTAACGGTAATAAAAGATAAAGAACACGTTAAAACACACGTTAGTGAGTCAATACTCAATGCTAACGGTAATAGAAGACAAAACACACGTTAGTGAGTCAATACTCGATGCTAACGGATATGAAAAATATAACACACGTTAGTGAGTCAATACTCAATGCTAACGGTAATAGAAGACAAAACACACGTTAGTGAGTCAATACTTAATGCTAACGGTAATAGAAGACAAAACACACGTTAGTGAGTCAATACTCGATGCTAACGGATATGAAAAATAAAACACACGTTAGTGAGTCAATACTCAATGCTAACGGTAATAAAAGATAAAACACACGTTAAAACACACGTTAGTGAGTCAATACTCAATGCTAACGGTAATAAAAGAGAAAACACACGTTAGTGAGTCAATACTCAATGCTAGCGGTAATAGAAGACAAAACACACGTTAGTGAGTCAATACTCGATGCTAATGGATATGAAAAGTATAAACACACGTTAGTGAGTCAATACTCAATACTAACGGTGATAGAAGACAAAACACGCATTAGTGAGTCAATACTCAATGCTAACGGTGATAGAAGACAAAACACACGTTAGTGAGTCAATACTCGATGGTAACGGTAATAGAAGACAAAACACACGTTAGTGAGTCAATACTCAATGCTAACGGTGATAGAAAATGGTCAGTGGGATAAATCCCAGTTCTGCCGAGGTTGGCGGGATGAAACCCGGTGCTAACGGAGATCAAAAACAAGTTAGTGATGTTGGTGGCATAAAATCCAAGCCCAACGTGATGTAACTGACGTCGGTGGCACAAAATCCAAACCCAATGAGATGTAAATGATGTTGGTGGCACACAATCCAAGCCCAACGAGATGTAAATGATGTTGGTGGCACAAAATCCAAGGCCAACGTGAGCAAATAATGTTGGTGGCACAAAATCCAAACCCAACGAGATGTAAATGATGTTGGTGGCACACAATCCAAGCCCAACGTGAGTAAATAATGTTGGTGGCACAAAATCCAAGCCCAACGAGATGTAAATGATGTTGGTGGCATAAAATCCAAACCCAACGTGGTGTAAAGGATGTTGGTGGCATAAAATCCAATCCCAACGAGATGTAAATGATGTTGGTGGCACAAAATCCAAACCCAATGAGAGGTAAATGGTGTTGGTGGCACAAAATCCAAGCCCAACGTGATATAAATGATGTTAAGATAACTTTTCAAAATCGTAATTTTCAAAACTTGCCCTAGTAGAGGGCCCTTTTCTTCTTTCTTCTTTTTCCCTCCTTCCTTCCTCCTTTTTTCACTAGATTCTGACTTACGCTTCTTCATCGATTTCAACCATGAATACCTGCACAGGGGGGTTTACCAAAATACAACATGCACTTAGATTTTCTATTTAAAAAAAAATTGATACAACTACTACTTATAAAAAAAAAGAGCAGCGTGATTGAATCAAATGTATTACAAAAATTTGCTCCAGTGTGGGCCCATTTGGTTGCAAAAATTTTATTCAGATAACTCTCCATTTATTTGAACAAAGTAAAAAACTGAATTTCCTAAAATTTAAGAAATAAGCACATACTAACATACAATGTAAAGCAATTCGAACATTATGCTTATACTCATACAGAAAATTTCATGATGAATCTCTCAAAATAATACCAAACTATAAAAATTTCTTCCTCGCTTTAGCATCAATGCTTAGGGTAATGGGTCACCGCTTCTTGTTAGCTCGTCTTTCAGGATTAATCAAGTGGGTGTTATTTCTGATTTGGAGGTGGTTCAGGAAAATGAGAGGTCAGGATCTGTCTTATTCTTGTGTCCAAATTGTATGTAACCCATTCAATACCACATCTTAGTGAAAACAAATAGCTTGTCACCCTTATTTCTTAAGAAAACTTAGTCAACATATAAGGTTTATAAGCTTGTAACAAATGGGTAGAAACGATAGCTAAACAAGTGAAAACTGGTTATGGCCTTATGATCATGAGTGATTGGTAGATTCCTTAGGAGTATAATCCTTACTTCGAGTTGTCATGAAGGATAAGTCAGCGATGGACTTTATGAGCTTGTAATGTGGCTTGAAAACGATAGTTAAAGGAATAAGATTTTTAAGGACATTGCACTGAAGATCGCATTTCTTCCCAAAAATTACCCTAATTTTGGACTCCAAGATCTTGGACTTTGCTGACTTTTATCATCACTCAACAGGGACTTTCAGCCTTGAATCTTTTTGCATTTTCTCTGCATTTATTTTCCTTGCTTCTTTTTTTTTTTAAGGCGTCCTTGCGGGTTTTCACATAATGAATAGTGTCAACCCTACACCTAATCAATTCAGAAATACATTTAAAAAATTTCTTGACAGAGATATTACAAAGAACAGAAGTCAGGACTTTCGGCTTTAGTAATGGGGTCCGGTGGGGTGCTTAGAAAGGTTAAGGCTTGAAGGCGGATTTCAAAAGTGGTTTAAATGATCTGAGATCGCATTGTTGGGCCGACCCTATTTTAGGGTTAAATCAAAACTTGCCCCAATTTATTCTCAGCTGAGGTTCTTTTCTCTTTCATCTTTCTCTTCTTTTCTTTCTTATTTTTCAGCCTTTTGCCATTCCTTTGAAGTTTTCAAAATTTGCCCCGATTTATGCTTAACCGAGGTTTTCTTTTATTTCCTTTCTTTTGGCCTTCTGTTATTCCTTCGAACTTTTCAAAATTTGCCCTAGTGTGGGGGTTTGCGATTCTCAGGGGTTGCCAAACGAAATGATCATTCTGAAGGTTCAAAAGGGGTAATTAGGCATAGAATGTTTGATTGGAAAAGAAGAGGGTCTGACTTTTTATTCCGTTCCTTATATTAACTCTGAAAGAAAACTTTCATTAATGCGAAATTTCTTACATGTATCTGAATTAATTGACTGAGGAAGACTCCTGTTCATCAATATCTGTGAAACATAAGTGATCCGCCGGACAATACTCCTCGTTTTTCTTTCCTTTTTCTTTTTCCTTTTTCAAAATTGAAGCATTTTTTTGCCTTTTCTCTTTTCCCTGGGAAAGTTCTCCAATCTCCTTCCCCAATGTGGGGTGCGATTATAAGTACTTTTGAAAAGAACCACCTATTTTAGCTCAAATGTGGATGCAAGAGATAAATAGTGTTTGGATTGTAGAAACGATGGCCAAAACATCGTTCTTATGCCTCATGACAACCAAAGTAAATAATAGCTCATTGAGAATCCACTCCCTTTTGATATTTGAAAAATTTTCCAATGTAGGGTAGTGATCATTAAGGCTCTTGTTTGAAACAAAATTATTCTTTTAAAGGTTCAAACGGGAGAGCAAATGATAAAATCTGTATAGATAGAGAAACGAGCACTTGAAGTATCATTCCAAATTTTCAAAACAAACAAGAATAATGTACATTTTTGCTTTCACTGAGATGTGGATTGAATCTGATTAGACACAGCGGACATTTTTCAAGCAAAGATTGCCCCAATTTGCAATTTATCAATCAATGTGACTGATTTTTTTTTTTGAAAGGTTAATAGAAGTGGGCAAAAATATGAATTGTATAGTGAAGGAGAAAAAGGTATTGCATTGGGTCTTCCGAGACAGGCCAATCATTTTGAGAGGTTTTTTTAATTCCGAGCACTCTTATTGTACGGTTTGGATCACCGATCTAGCGTTTGCAAAGATACACTTGTGAATTTTCAGGCAAGAGATTGAAAAATATCAATTTAGTCTTATTTCTTAAAATTCATCATGAAATCTCCAATGAGCAAAATAAAGATTAAAATGTACATGAATATATACAAAACAATAATTGTCTAAATGAAAAACTTTTATTGTTGGAAAAGTTCGATACAAAATTTCTTGTTTAATCATAATACAAATGAGAAAAGCAGAATCTCTAAAGAGCTCCACATATACATACCTTTTGTCTCCTTTTCTTTTGGAGCAAAAATGTATTAACAAATCAAATAAACAGAATTTTTCCTTTGACAAACAATTATGAGGTGTCTTAGATGCTTTATCCTAACACTTCCAGATAGATCCTTCATGTTTTCATCGTAGGGTCTGCCCAAGAATCAAGTAATACTTACAATTTTCAAACTTTATTAGATCAAAATTGTTAAAAATATTTTTTATCTTATTGAAACATCTTTTATAAATGCAGGGGAAGGGGAAGAAACAA
Source organism: Coffea humblotiana (assembly GCA_023065735.1). Taxonomy (NCBI): domain Eukaryota; kingdom Viridiplantae; phylum Streptophyta; class Magnoliopsida; order Gentianales; family Rubiaceae; genus Coffea; species Coffea humblotiana. Next base: position 44,310 of record JACYVW010000188.1, read on the forward strand.
AAGGAAAAATACCCAGAGTTAGTAAGCAAAATTGTAAAATCGGTATGCATGTCCTATTGGGAGACGCTTTTACGCCAAGGGTTGGCCTAACATGAAAATGCAATCCTTCAGAGCAGGCACTATACAATACCTGATGGATCCGATCAATTCAATTGTTTGGATAAATAATTTGAAAATTTTGGACCGATTGAACAGCGGGAGACCTCTAACAGAATGAGGACAAATCCGAATGAATGGTTTTGTTTGGCACAGGAATTCATTCAAATCAATTTAACCGTTGCAATGGCTAGAAACCCTAATCTATCCAAATGGAATGAACGCCATGGATGAGTTTTCTAAAAAACAACTAGCCATTTCAATTCTAAATTTGCCTCGAAACTCTAAATCGTCAAATGGATCGGATGAAATTGATGAACTCGGCTAGATTGCCCTAAAAATGGATACATTTGGCCAAATAGATTGAATGAGTTTGAAAATTTATTCAAAAATGACTAGATCGCCCTAAAAAAAGGTAAACTGGTCAAATGAATTGAATGAAATTTGATAATTTATTCAAAATTGACTGGATCACCCTAAAAAGGGTAAATTGGTCAAATTAATGAAATTGATGATTTAAAAACTGATTGCATTATCTACCCATTGGTAATTTCAAAAAGTTCGTTGCAATGCATTAGCTTATGAGCCTTCTAAAATCATAATTTGGCCTCAATTCATTTATTGTCTCAATAATGAGAAATTATTTCTGAATTTTTCAAATTAAGGTCCTTTACGCAAGGGATTTTTACCATCTATGTTAAAATGGGCAAAAGATGATTGTTAGATGCTTATATTCCAATGCACAAAAATTGTTCGATTATAAAGGGAAAGATCGGATCTTACCTTACCTTGTGCACTACCCTTTTGGATAATACAAGAAATGTAGATGTGCAAGTCTTATTGGATTACGTATCCGAGACACAAGGTGGCTTATTCCTAGGTTGGGATCCCCTAAATGGCATTCCCTCTAAGGTTTATGCATGATGCCAATTTATTAAAACAATTAAATATGCAAATTTGAAATGAAACATGACCTAAGGAACCCTTTGTATGCCAGGGTGGGCCTAAAATGATATGCAATTATTAACCTACAAATGCAATTCATTGAAATTTAAACGTGCAATAACCAATCTAAGAGGGTTGGTTCTAAAAGAGTATCATGCCGGATCTCTTATTTCCTAGCATTTGTGAATGCAAAAGATAAGAAACAAGGAAAGTTAGTTCAACACATAACACATTGTGGCAATCAATTAATATGAAAGCAATAAAAAACAATAATGAAAGAGGGGTGGAATCCCTCCCCTCGTGCTTAGTGTCCCTAGTTTAGGATAAGGTCGACTCTACCCTAAGGTGCTTCTAATATGGATGCATGAGGTTTGGCTTACTAATGCATCTAGACTCGATAAGTCTCAAGGTTCCCAAGTCTTCAGACCAAAAGGCAAAGGGTCATCAATCCCAGGGCCTTTGGTCGGTGGCTCGAGTGATTCCTTAGGCATCGCTATGGGCGCAGAGCACACCATCCGCCTACCTAAGGCAATCGATCCTAATCCTACAAGGAGGTGTGGGAAACGCCCACGAAAACAGAAAAATAGGGTAAATAAACTATGCATGCACGTATGAGGTGCTTTCTATTGAGGGGAGGGATTATACCATCAAATGCGATCGACGGTTCTAGGGTAGCTATTCCCCCTAACCAACAATACAAGCGCGGTACAAGTAAAAAACAAATAAACCATCCATCCATCACATACATAGTGTACGAGGAGTGATTACGCGCGCGTGCAAAAATGCAAAACCCTAAAAAAAGGAAAAAGGGAAAGGAAAAAGAAAAAGAAAAAGAAAAATGCAACCTAAAAACCTCCAAATGTGATATATAAGAAGGTTAGAAAAAGAAAATGATTGATTAAATCGGATGCTCGGACTCTCTAGATCCACAGTGGAGTCGCCAGCTGTCGCGCCCCATTTTTGAAAATAAGAAAAATAAATGGTTTAAAAAGTGAATTTTAATTCAATTTGGAAAATGATGTTTAATTTAAAAATGAATAAGAAAATTAAATGGGTCTAAATGGGACTTTGAAAATGCGATGATTTGACCCAAAATAATAGTTTAAAAAGGATTTTTGAATAAAAATCGGAGTCGCCACTTGGTATTGAGTTGAGGTGTACTAAGTCACCTAAAATGAATTTTTTAAAGAAAAAGTAGAAAACCCTTTTTAAACGACTCCAAGTCTACGTAAATCAAAGAAAAAGATTCGGGAGTTACATTTGAAGAGAGGGAAGGCAAGGATAAAATCCAAGGCACCCTCTCAACCTAGCCAAGGCTAGTTGCGTGATTTAGTCAAGAGTTCTCTTATTTTTTAACCTAAAAATTTATCGCATTTGGAGGTACTATATGAATGCAAACCCTAGACCTAAGAGGGTATCGGGGGGTCAAAATATCTCTTCGAAATTATTTGATGCAATTCGTATTAATTGCGACGCTCAAAAGTAAGCTTTCGAAGAAGTCACGAATTGTGCAAAAATATGAGACTCTAAGAAAAGAAAAGGAAATAAAAATAATCATGATTATACGAATATACATGTCCTAAAGGAATGCAATCATGTTGGGTACGGGGGACTAATGTTCGTGACTCAATTTTCCCTTTAATAGAGGGAATACGAGCGTGCTAAGGCTAGAAAGCCAAACTCGTCCATATCCCATACTCAAGGGGTTATTTCCTATTTAAGCAAGCAAATGATCTAACCTAGTTCTATTTCCCTAAATGAAATGCAAGTCTAATGTCATGTTTTCATACAAAAGGGCAAGGAATATACTTATAAGGAAAAATATGGAATAAGGTATATAAACGGGGGAACATGGGATAATAGATGTACATATATAAGGAAGGTGTCATGCAAAGTGATAAAAAATCCTAAAAAAAAGAGAAAAACATGCATGAGATGAAGTGATTTTATTACACAATCATGATCTAACGCTCGAAGGGCTCCTAAGGGTCTAGCATTGGACTAGCCCATGTCTACAAGTTCTCACTAGCGTTGGACTAGTGAGAAATCGGAAAAAGAGGCCACAACTAGCGTTGGACTAGTGTGGTGACGTCATGCATTCATTTATAACCAAATAAATCATGTAAAACCAATAAAAAGCAAATAAACACATAAATCACATAACACATAAGCATGATATCTAGATGCAAGGCCCTAAGAAAGCAGTAACACATAGCACATAGGAATGCAAATTACACAAAGCAAAAATAAAGCAAATAAAGCCCTAACTAATACATTTGGGGGCCCTAACTACAATCTAAAGGGGAAATAAAATAAATACCTAACTATTACAATTTTGGCATTTAAATGCCTTTCCAAATAATTACAAATTAAATTAAAATAAATACACAAAATCGAAACAATTGAAGTGACTACATAAATAAATGAAAATAAAATAAAACATTCAAAAATCATGCAATTACACACATAAAATCACATAGGAGCACATAGGATCAAATAAAATTAAACTAAGGGGTAGAATGTACCTCCCTTGAATTGGTGACCTAAGGAAGTGGACAGTTTCTTATTTACCCTCCAAAATCAAAGAAAAGGTCAAGGTATCACTTTAATTAACAAATAATCATAAGAAAATGGAAATAAACATGAATTTGAATCAATTGAATCATGGAAACAACCTGCTTTTAAGAAATTAAAACAATCAAGGACTTAATTGCAAAAAACTAACAAAGTTTTGGGGATCAAATTATAATTATCACAAAAATCTGAGATCACAATTAAAGAAAATTAAAGTTTAGAGACCTATTTGCAATTAAATTAGGGACTTAATTGAAAGTAAACAAAAGTTTTTAGGGCCATGGTATAATTAATGAAAAGTTCAAAGGACCATTCCGCAAATTATATGACCAGACTCTTAGCCAAATGGGCCATTGGGCCATTTTATTTATTTCTTGGGCTAAAGCTTCCCAAGCCCAACCGAAAGTTCAAAACAAAAGGAGTGGGCCAATCTATTATTTTGACTCCAACTTAGCTAACAAAGCTAATGGGCCTTGACCCTCTTGCCCAAGCCAAAAACCCAAAAAAAATAAATTAAACCCACTTCTACAAACCCAACCAAATATTATTACCCAAAACCTGACCCATAATAATAAACCCAACAAGATAAGCAAAACAGTTAAAATTATTAAGCCACAATTATGATCTAAAACCAAGAGTTAATCTACCCCAAAAGACCATTCAAAAGTGAAAAGATGATTAAAATTTAAAGAGGCAAAATTAGTTTCATTATGAAAGTTTTTTGGGCCATATCAGAATAGGGGAAAACTTGAAAGGTTCAAATGCAATACAAATAGGGACGTAATTGAATGAATTATGCAAGTTTTGGGGTCGAATTATGAAGTGCTAAAAACTTCGGGGTTACATCACAAAACAAAATGAAAGTGGAGGGACTGAAATTATAATTTTTGAGAAGTAGTGGTCTTCTTAACCGAGCCAACATCAGTTAGCATTTCGGCTTTCTTTTCGATCAGCAATACCAGAAATCTGGTTTCAATTCCAAACATTCTCAACCAGACAATGAAACCCACAAGAATTTCCATATCCCAACTTTAGTTCGAATTCATACGATGGGAAGCATGAGGAGCAGAAAAATGCAAGACAGCAATGCATCAAAATTTCTCAAACGTGAGGAAATGAATTGGCCGACTTAGCCGGTTCCTTCACACGAAAAATGCAAACAAAACATCTTTCAATAAGAATTTTCAGCTAAGCATTTCATCGAACAGATTGGGAGTATTAGAAATTTCACTAATTCTTTGATGCATTGAAATTATAATCGGCCCAAAAATTGTCAGCAACAAAAACGATTTCAATTCCAATCAACATATAAAATATCCATATCCCAACATCGTGTATAATCAAAACATCGCGATGAACCAATTCAGAAAAGAAACACGCTTTGAGAGCTTTGAAAATCTGAGTTTGAAGAAAAAAAATGAATTTTTAAAGGAAGAAGATGACTTACGGTACCTTCTCGGTGAAGACTTGCAGATGGAAATGAACAAATGAAGAGCCTGCAACAAGCTGCAATTCCTCCGCTGCTTTCTTCCTCAATTTCTTGCCCGAAATCCTCCCTCAGTTTGCACTTTCTTCCCTCGCTCAAACCCCCTTTCTCCCTCCTCTGTTTTTCAATTTCCCTTCTACAACCTGAAGTCTTGTTTCTTTCTGGCTTTTCTTTTCCTTCAGTTCTTTTCTTTTGCTCGAAGCCCCTTTTTCCCTTCCTCTCTTTTTTGTTGCTCTATTTTCTCAATTCCTCCTGCTGAAGACTCCCTCTCTGTCCCGGCTCTCCCTTTTTTGTTCTCCTCTTTTTCCTGTTTTTCCCTGCCGAAAGCTCCTCTCCTTTTTCCCCTTACTCTCCGTTTTTCTTGGCTTTTTCGTTCCCTTTTTCCGTCCGCCGCCCTCTGTTTTCTTTCTCTGGTTCTCTCTCTAGTTTTTTCTTTGCCCGTGGCTTTTTCTCTTAGTCTCCTCTATGCCTCAATTTTTCCCTTTCTTTTGTATTTTCTTTTGATTTTTGTTCCCCCATAATTTCCTAAGCCAACCAAGTGTCCAGACACCTCACCTTCTAGGTGTTGTGTTGTCAAATAAATAAAGGGACATTTGTCCCTATTGCATGTGTGCCACTTGCTCCATTGCATGTGTCCCACTTGTCATTTTCTTTGTTTTTTTTTCTTTTCTTTTTCTTCTACTTTTTCTATTTTTCCTTTTTCCAAAATTTAGTATAAAAAATGCTTTAAAAAGAAAAGAAAATGGTGAATCTTAATGTACCAAAAATAAAATAAACACCAATTACTATATGCAACCTTCAATCAATTAATTAAAAATAATAATAATAATAATAACAAGAATAAATAATAATAAAAAATAAAAGTAAATAAAAATAATAAACAAATAAAGATAAAATTAAATTAATTAAATAAATAAAATTCAAAATTGAATTAATAAAATTTTGGTGTCTACAGTTTGCCCCTCTTTGTCTGAGTTTCAAAGAAACTTGAGACAAAGACGTAGACACCAAATACTTACCTGTAATTATTTTGTCTTGAACTGAATACATGTAAACATACAAAGTCAGTGGGATAAAACCCGAGCCTGCCGGACGTTAGTGGAATGAACCCGATGCTAACGGAGATCAAAAACACGTTAGTGAGATAAACTCAATGCTAACGGTAATAAAAGATAAAACACACGTTAGTGAGTCAATACTTAATGCTAACGGTAATAGAAGACAAAACACACGTTAGTGAGTCAATACTCGATGCTAACGGTAATAAAAGACAAAACACACGTTAGTGAGTCAATACTCGATGCTAACGGTAATAAAAGATAAAACACACGTTAGTGAGTCAATACTCGATGCTAACGGTAATAAAAGACAAAACACACGTTAGTGAGTCAATACTCGATGCTAACGGTAATAAAAGATAAAACACACGTTAGTGAATCAATACTCCATGCTAATGGTAATAAAAGATAAAACACACGTTAAAACACACGTTAGTGAGTCAATACTCAATGCTAACGGTAATAAAAGATAAAACACACGTTAGTGAGTCAATACTCAATGCAAACGGTAATAGAAGACAAAACACACGTTAGTGAGTCAATACTCGATACTAACGGATATGAAAAATATAACACACGTTAGTGAGTCAATACTCAATGCTAACGGTGATAGAAGACAAAACACACGTTAGTGAGTCAATACTCAATGCTAACGGTAATAAAAGATAAAACACACGTTAAAACACACGTTAGTGAGTCAATACTCAATGCTAACGGTAATAAAAGATAAAACACACGTTAAAACACACGTTAGTGAGTCAATACTCAATGCTAACGGTAATAAAAGATAAAGAACACGTTAAAACACACGTTAGTGAGTCAATACTCAATGCTAACGGTAATAGAAGACAAAACACACGTTAGTGAGTCAATACTCGATGCTAACGGATATGAAAAATATAACACACGTTAGTGAGTCAATACTCAATGCTAACGGTAATAGAAGACAAAACACACGTTAGTGAGTCAATACTCGATGCTAACGGTAATAGAAGACAAAACACACGTTAGTGAGTCAATACTCGATGCTAACGGTAATAGAAGACAAAACACACGTTAGTGAGTCAATACTCAATGCTAACGGTAATAGAAGACAAAACACACGTTAGTGAGTCAATACTCGATGCTAACGGATATGAAAAATATAACACACGTTAGTGAGTCAATACTCAATGCTAACGGTAATAGAAGACAAAACACACGTTAGTGAGTCAATACTCGATGCTAACGGTAATAGAAGACAAAACACACGTTAGTGAGTCAATACTCGATGCTAACGGTAATAGAAGACAAAACACACGTTAGTGAGTCAATACTCAATGCTAACGGTAATAGAAGACAAAACACACGTTAGTGAGTCAATACTCGATGCTAACGGATATGAAAAATATAACACACGTTAGTGAGTCAATACTCAATGCTAACGGTGATAGAAGACAAAACACACGTTAGTGAGTCAATACTCAATGCTAACGGTGATAAAAGACAAAACACACGTTAGTGAGTCAATACTCGATGCTAACGGTAATAGAAGACAAAACACACGTTAGTGAGTCAATACTCGATGCTAACGGTAATAGAAGACAAAACACACGTTAGTGAGTCAATACTCAATGCTAACGGTGATAGAAAATGGTCAGCGGGATAAATCCCAGTCCTGCCGTGGTTGGCGGGATGAAACCCGGTGCTAACGGAGATCAAAAACACGTTAGTGATGTTGGTGGCATAAAATCCAAGCCCAACGTGATTTAAATGACGTCAGTGGCACAAAATCCAAACCCAATGAGATGCAAATGATGTTGGTGGCACACAATCCAAGCCCAACGATATGTAAATGATGTTGGTGGCACAAAATCCAAGGCCAACGTGAGCAAATAATGTTGGTGGCACAAAATCCAAACCCAACGAGATGTATATGATGTTGGTGGCACACAATCCAAGCCCAATGAGATGTAAATGATGTTGGTGGCCCACAATCCAAGCCCAACGTGAGTAAATAATGTTGGTGGCACAAAATCCAAACCCAACGAGATGTAAATGATGTTGGTGGCATAAAATCCAAACCCAACGTGGTATAAAGGATGTTGGTGGCATAAAATCCAATCCCAACGAGATATAAATGATGTTGGTGGCACAAATCCAAGCCCAATGAGAGGTAAATGGTGTTGGTGGCACAAAATCCAAACCCAACGTGATATAAATGATGTTAAGATAACTTTTCAAAATCGTAATTTTCAAAACTTGCCCCAGTATAGGGCCCTTTTCTTCTTTCTTCTTTTTCCCTCGTTCCTTCCTCCTTTTTTCACTAGATTCTGACTTACGCTTCTTCGTCGATTTCAACCATGAATACCTGCACAGGGGGGCTTACCAAAATATAACATGCACTTAAATTTTCTATTTAAAAAAAAAATTGATACAACTACTACTTATAAAAAAAAAGAGCAGCGTGATTGAATCAAATGTATTACAAAAATTTACCCCAGTGTGGGCCTATTTTGTGATATCTCACAAATCAAAATTTGCCTTAGTGTGGGGCCATTTGGTTGCAAAAATTTTATTCAGATAACTCTCCATTTATTTGAACAAAGTAAAAAACTGAATTTCCTAAAATTTAAGAAATAAGCACATACTAACATACAATGTAAAGCAATTCGAACATTGTGCTTATACTCATACAGAACATTTCATGATGAATCTCTCAAAATAATACCAAATTATAAAATTTCTTCCTCGCTTTAGCATCAATGCTTAGGGTAATGGGTCACCGCTTCTTGTTAGCTCGTCTTTCAGGATTAATCAAGTGGGTGTTATTTCTGATTTGGAGGTGGTTCAGGAAAATGAGAGGTCAGGATCTGTCTTATTCTTGTGTCCAAATTGTATGTAACCCATTCAATACCACATCTTAGTGAAAACAAATAGCTTGTCACCCTTATTTCTTAAGAAAACTTAGTCAACATATAAGGTTTATAAGCTTGTAACAAATGGGTAGAAACGATAGCTAAACAAGTGAAAACTGGTTATGGCCTTATGATCATGAGTGATTGGTAGATTCCTTAGGAGTATAATCCTTACTTCGAGTTGTCATGAAGGATAAGTCAGCGATGGACTTTATGAGCTTGTAATGTGGCTTGAAAACGATAGTTAAAGGAATAAGATTTTAAGGACATTGCACTGAAGATCGCATTTCTTCCCAAAAATTACCCTAATTTTGGACTCCAAGATCTTGGACTTTGCTGACTTTTATCATCACTCAACAGGGACTTTCAGCCTTGAATCTTTTTGCATTTTCTCTGCATTTATTTTCCTTGCTTCTTTGTCAACCCCACACCTAATCAATTCAGAAATACATTTAAAAAATTTCTTGACAGAGATATTACAAAGAACAGAAGTCAGGACTTTCGGCTTTTGTAATGGGGTCCGGTGGGGTGCTTAGAAAGGTTAAGGCTTGAAGGCGGATTTCAAAAGTGGTTTAAATGATCTGAAATCGCATTGTTGGGCCGACCCTATTTTAGGATTAAATCAAAACTTGCCCCAATTTATTCTCAACTGAGGTTCTTTTCTCTTTCATCTTTCTCTTCTTTTCTTTCTTATTTTTCAGCCTTTTGCCATTCCTTTGAAGTTTTCAAAATTTGCCCTGATTTATGCTTAACCGAGGTTTTCTTTTATTTCCTTTCTTTTGGCCTTCTGTTATTCCTTCGAACTTTTCAAAATTTGCCCCAGTGTGAGGGTTTGCGATTCTCAGGGGTTGCCAAACGAAATGATCATTCTGAAGGTTCAAAAGGGGTAACTAGGGATAGAATGTTTGATTGGAAAACAAGAGGGACTGACTTTTTATTCCGTTCCTTATATTAACTCTGAAAGAAAACTTTCATTAATGCGAAATTTCTTACATGTATCTGAATTAATTGACTGAGGAAGACTCCTGTTCATCCATATCTGTGAAACATAAGTGATCCGCCGGACAATATTCCTCGTTTTTCTTTTCTTTTTCTTTTTCCTTTTTCAAAATTGAAGCATTTTTTGCCTTTTCTCTTTTCCCTGGGAAAGTTCTCCAATCTCCTTCCCCAATGTGGGGTGCGATTATAAGTACTTTTGAAAAGAACCACCCATTTTAGCTCAAATGTGGATGCAAGAGATAAATAGTGTTTGGATTGTAGAAACGATGGCCAAAGCATCGTTCTTATGCCTCATGACAACCAAAGTAAATAATAGCTCATTGAGAATCCACTCCTTTTTGATATTTGAAAATTTTTCCAATGTAGGGTAGTGATCATTAAGGCTCTTGTTTGAAACAAAATTATTCTTTTAAAGGTTCAAATGGGAGAGCAAATGATAAAATCTGTATAGATAGAGAAACGAGCACTTGAAATATCATTACAAATTTTCAAAACAAACAAGAATAATGTACATTTTTGCTTTCACTGAGATGTGGATTGAATCTGATTAGACACAGCGGACATTTTTCAAGCAAAGATTGCCCCAATTTGCAATTTATCAATCAATGTGACTGATTTTTTTTTTTGAAGGGTTAATAGAAGTGGGCAAAAATATGAATTGTATAGTGAAGGAGAAAAAGGTATTGCATTGGGTCTTCCGAGACAGGCCAATCAGTTTGAGAGGTTTTTTTAATTCCGAGCACTCTTATTGTACGGTTTGGATCACCGATCTAGCGTTTGCAAAGATACACTTGTGAATTTTCAGGCAAGAGGTTGAAAAATATCAATTTAGTCTTATTTCTTAAAATTCATCATGAAATCTCCAATGAGCAAAATAAAGAATAAAATGTACATGAATATATACAAAACAATAATTGTCTAAATGAAAAACTTTTATTGTTGGAAAAGTTCGATACAAAATTTCTTGTTTAATCATAATACAAATGAGAAAAGCAGAATCTCTAAAGAGCTCCACATATACATACCTTTTGTCTCCTTTTCTTTTGGAGCAAAAATGTATTAACAAATCAAATAAACAGAATTTTTCCTTTGACAAACAATTATAAGGTGTCTTAGATGCTTTATCCTAGCACTTCCAGATAGATCCTTCATGTTTTCATCGTAGGGTCTGCCCAAGAATCAAGTAATACTTACAATTTTCAAACTTTATTAGATCAAAATTGTTAAAAATATTTTTTATCTTATTGAAACATCTTTTATAAATGCTGGGGAAGGGGAAGAAACAAAAGGAAAAATACCCAGAGTTAGTAAGCAAAATTGTAAAATCGGTATGCATGTCCTATTGGGGGACGCTTTTACGCCAAGGGTTGGCCTAAGATGAAAATGCAATCCTTCAGAGCAGGCACTATACAATACCTGATGGATCCGATCAATTCATTTGATTGGAAAAATAATTTGAAAATTTTGGACCGATTGAACAGCGAGAGACCTCTAACAGAATGAGGACAAATTCGAATGAATGGTTTTGTTTGGCACAGGAATTCATTCAAATCAATTTAACCGTTGCAATGGCTAGAAACCCTAATCTATCCAAATGGAATGAACGCCATGGATGAGTTTTCTAAAAAACAACTAGCCATTTCAATTCTAAATTTGCCTCGAAACTCTAAATCGTCAAATGGATCGGATGAAATTGATGAACTCGGCTAGATTGCCCTAAAAATGGATACATTTGGCCAAATAGATTGAATGAGTTTGAAAATTTATTCAAAAATGACTAGATCGCCCTAAAAAAAGGTAAACTGGTCAAATGAATTGAATGAACTTTGATAATTTATTCAAAATTGACTGGATCACCCTAAAAAGGGTAAATTGGTCAAATTAATGAAATTGATGATTTAAAAACTGATTGCATTATCTACCCATTGGTAATTTCAAAAAGTTCGTTGCAATGCATTAGCTTATGAGCCTTCTAAAATCATAATTTGGCCTCAATTCATTTATTGTCTCAATAATGAGAAATTATTTCTGAATTTTTCAAATTAAGGTCCTTTACGCAAGGGATTTTTACCATCTATGTTAAAATGGGCAAAAGATGATTGTTAGATGCTTATATTCCAATGCACAAAAATTGTTCGATTATCAAGGGAAAGATCGGATCCTACCTTACCTTGTGCACTACCCTTTTGGATAATACAAGAAATGTAGACGTGCAAGTCTTATTGGATTACGTATCCGAGACACAAGGTGGCTTTTTCCTAGCTTGGGATCCCCTAAATGGCATTCCCTCTAAGGTTTATGCATGATGCCAATTTATTAAAGCAATTAAATATGCAAATTTGAAATGAAACATGACTTAAGGAACCCTTTGTATGCCAGGGTGGGCCTAAAATGATATGCAATTATTAACCTACAAATGCAATTCATTGAAATTTAAACGTGCAATAACCTATCTAAGAGGGTTGGTTCTGAAAGAGTATCATGCCAGATCTCTTATTTCTTAGCATTTGTGAATGCAAAAGATAAGAAACAAGGAAAATTTGTTCAACACATAACACATTGTGGCAATCAATTAATATGAAAGCAATAAAGAACAATAATGAAAGAGGGGTGGAATCCCTCCCCTCGTACTTAGTGTCCCTAGTTTAGGATAAGGTCGACTCTACCCTAAGGTGCTTCTAATATGGATGCATGAGGTTTGGCTTACTAATGCATCTAGACTCGATAAGTCTCAAGGTTCCCAAGTCTTCAGACCAAAAGGCGAAGGGTCATCAATCCCAGGGCCTTTGGTCGGTGGCTCGAGTGATTCCTTAGGCATCGCTATGGGCGCAGAGCACACCATCCCGCCTACCTAAGGCAATCGATCCTAATCCTACAAGGAGGTGTGGGAAACGCCCACGAAAACAGAAAAATAGGGTAAATAAACTATGCATGCACGTATGAGGTGCTTTCTATTGAGGGGAGGGATTATACCATCAATGCGATCGACGGTTCTAGGGTAGCTATTCCCCCCACCCAACAATACAAGCGCGGTACAAGTAAAAAACAAATAAACCATCTATCCATCACATACATAGTGTGCGAGGAGTGATTACGCGCGCGTGCAAAAATGCAAAACCCTAAAAAAAAGGAAAAAGGGAAAGGAAAAAGAAAAAGAAAAATGCAACCTAAAAACCTCCAAATGTGATATATAAGAAGGTTAGAAAAAGAAAATGATTGATTAAATCGGATGCTCGGACTCTCTAGATCCCCAGTGGAGTCGCCAGCTGTCGCGCCCCATTTTTGAAAATAAGAAAAATAAATGGTTTAAAAAGTGAATTTTAATTCAATTTGGAAAATGAGGTTTAATTTAAAAATGAATAAGAAAATGAAATGGGTCTAAATGGGACTTTGAAAATGCGACGATTTGACCCAAAATAATAGTTTAAAAAGGATTTTTGAATAAAAATCGGAGTCGCCACTTGGTATTGAGTTGAGGTGTACCAAGTCACCTAAAATGAATTTTTTAAAGAAAAAGTAGAAAACCCTTTTTTAAACGACTCCAAGTCTACGTAAATCAAAGAAAAAGATTCGGGAGTCACATTTGAAGAGAGGGAAGACAAGGATAAAATCCAAGGCACCCTCTCAACCTAGCCAAGGCTAGTTGCGTGATTTAGTCAAGAGTTTTCTTATTTTTTAACCTAAAAATTTATCGCATTTGGAGGTACTATATGAATGCAAACCCTAGACCTAAGAGGGTATCGGGGGGTCAAAATATCTTTTCGAAATTATTTGATGCAATTCGCATTAATTGCGACGCTCAAAAGTAAGCTTTCGAAGAAGTCACGAATTGTGCAAAAATATGAGACTCTAAGAAAAGAAAAGGAAATAAAAATAATCATGATTATACGAATATACATGTCCTAAAGGAATGCAATCATGTTGGGTACGGAGGACTAATGTTCGTGACTCAATTTTCCCTTTAATAGAGGGAATACGAGCGTGCTAAGGCTAGAAAGCCAAACTCGTCCATATCCCATACTCAAGGGGTTATTTCCTATTTAAGCAAGCAAATGATCTAACCTAGTTCTATTTCCCTAAATGAAATGCAAGTCTAATGTCATGTTTTCATACAAAAGGGCAAGGAATATACTTATAAGGAAAAATATGGGATAAGGGATACAAACGGGGGAACATGGGATAATAGATGTACATATATAAGGAAGGTGTCATGCAAAGTGATAAAAAATCCTAAAAAAAAGAGAAAAACATGCATGAGATGAAGTGATTTATTACACAATCATGATCTAACGCTCGAAGGGCTCCTAAGGGTCTAGCATTGGACTAGCCCATGTCTATAAGTTCTCACTAGCGTTGGACTAGTGAGAAATCGGAAAAAGAGGCCACAACTAGCGTTGGACTAGTGTGGTGCCGTCATGCTTTCATTTATAACCAAATAAATCATGTAAAACCAATAAAAAGCAAATAAACACATAAATCACATAACACATAAGCATGATATCTAGATGCAAGGCCCTAAGAAAGCAGTAACACATAGCACATAGGAATGCAGATTACACAAAGCAAAAATAAAGCAAATAAAGCCCTAACTATTACATTTGGGGGCCCTAACTACAATCTAAAGGGGAAATAAAATAAATACCTAACTATTACAATTTTGGCATTTAAATGCCTTTCCAAATAATTACAAATTAAATTAAAATAAATACACAAAATCGAAACAATTGAAGTGACTACATAAATAAATGAAAATAAAATAAAACATTCAAAAATCATGCAATTACACACATAAAATCACATAGGAGCACATAGGATCAAATAAAATTAAACTAAGGGGTAGAATGTACCTCCCTTGAATTGGTGACCTAAGAAAGTGGACAGTTTCTTATTTACCCTCCAAAATCAAAGAAAAGGTCAAGGTATCACTTTAATTAACAAATAATCATAAGAAAATGGAAATAAACATGAATTTGAATCAATTGAATCATGGAAACAACTTGCTTTTAAGAAATTAAAACAATCAAGGACTTAATTGCAAAAAACTAACAAAGTTTTGGGGATCAAATTATAATTATTACAAAAATCTGAGATCACAATTAAAGAAAATTAAAGTTTAGAGACCTATTTGCAATTAAATTAGGGACTTAATTGAAAGTAAACAAAAGTTTTTAAGGCCATGGTATAATTAATGAAAAGTTCAAAGGACCATTCCGCAAATTATATGACCAGACTCTTAGCCAAACGGGCCATTGGGCCATTTTATTTATTTCTTGGGCTAAAGCTTCCCAAGCCCAACCGAAAGTTCAAAACAAAAGGAGTGGGCCAATCTATTATTTTGACTCCAACTTAGCTAACAAAGCTAATGGGCCTTGACCCTCTTGCCCAAGCCAAAAACCCAAAAAAAATAAATTAAACCCACTTCTACAAACCCAACCAAATATTATTACCCAAAACCTAACCCATAATAATAAACCCAACAAGATAAGCAAAACAATTAAAAATTATTAAGCCACAATTATGATCTAAAACCAAGAGTTAATCTACCCCAAAAGACCATTCAAAAGTGAAAAGATGATTAAAATTTAAAGAGGCAAAATTAGTTTCATTATGAAAGTTTTTTGGGCCTTATCAGAATAGAGGAAAACTTGAAAGGTTCAAATGCAATACAAATAGGGACGTAATTGAATGAATTATGCAAGTTTTGGGGTCGAATTATGAAGTGCTAAAAACTTCGGGGTTACATCACAAAACAAAATGAAAGTGGAGGGACTGAAATTATAATTTTTGAGAAGTAGTGGTCTTCTTAACCGAGCCAACATCAGTTAGCATTTCGGCTTTCTTTTCGATCAGCAATACCAGAAATCTGGTTTCAATTCCAAACATTCTCAACCAGACAATGAAACCCACAAGAATTTCCATATCCCAACTTTAGTTCGAATTCATACGATGGGAAGCATGAGGAGCAGAAAAATGCAAGACAGCAATGCATCAAAATTTCTCAAACGTGAGGAAATGAATTGGCCGACTTAGCCGGTTCCTTCACACGAAAAATGCAAACAAAACATCTTTCAATAAGAATTTTCAGCTAAGCATTTCATCGAACAGATTGGGAGTATTAGAAATTTCACTAATTCTTTGATGCATTGAAATTATAATCGGCCCAAAAATTGTCAGCAACAAAAACGATTTCAATTCCAATCAACATATAAAATATCCATATCCCAACATCGTGTATAATCAAAACATCGCGATGAACCAATTCAGAAAAGAAACACGCTTTGAGAGCTTTGAAAATCTGAGCTTGAAGAAAAAAATGAATTTTTAAAGGAAGAAGATGACTTACGGTACCTTCTCGGTGAAGACTTGCAGATGGAAATGAACAAATGAAGAGCCTGCAACAAGCTGCAATTCCTCCGCTGCTTTCTTCCTCAATTTCTTGCCCGAAATCCTCCCTCAGTTTGCACTTTCTTCCCTCGCTCAAACCCCCTTTCTTCCTCCTCTGTTTTTTCAATTTCCCTTCTACAACCTGAAGTCTTGTTTCTTTCTGGCTTTTCTTTTCCTTCAGTTCTTTTCTTTTGCTCGAAGCCCCTTTTCCCTTCCTCTCTTTTTTGTTGCTCTATTTTCTCAATTCCTCCTGCCGAAGACTCCCTCTCTGTCCCGGCTCTCCCCTTTTTGTTCTCCTCTTTTTCCTGTTTTTCCCTGCCGAAAGCTCCTCTCCTTTTTCCCCTTGCTCTCCGTTTTTCTTGGCTTTTTCGTTCCCTTTTTCCGTCCGCCGCCCTCTGTTTTCTTTCTCTGGTTCTCTCTCTAGTTTTTTCTTTGCCCGTGGCTTTTTCTCTTAGTCTCCTCTATGCCTCAATTTTTCCCTTTCTTTTGTTCTAGCCGCCAACCCCTTTCTTTTTGTATTTTCTTTTGATTTTTGTTCCCCCATAATTTCCTAAGCCAACCAAGTGTCCAGACACCTCACCTTCTAGGTGTTGTGTTGTCAAATAAATAAAGGGACATTTGTCCCTATTGCATGTGTGCCACTTGTTCCATTGCATGTGTCCCACTTGTCATTTTCTTTGTTTTTTTTTTCTTTTCTTTTCTTCTACTTTTTCTATTTTTCCTTTTTCCAAAATTTAGTATAAAAAATGCTTTAAAAAGAAAAGAAAATGGTGAATCTTAATGTACCAAAAATAAAATAAACACCAATTACTATATGCAACCTTCAATCAATTAATTAAAAAAAAAATAATAATAACAAGAATAAATAATAATAAAAAATAAAAGTAAATAAAAATAATAAACAAATAAAGCTAAAATTAAATTAATTAAATAAATAAAATTCAAAATTGAATTAATAAAATTTTGGTGTCTACAGGGAGTAGCACCTATCTCTAAGATGCCGTATAAGATGGCTCCAACTGAATTGAAAGAGTTGAAATTACAGTTACAGGATTTGTTAGAACGGGGTTTTATAAAGCAGAGTGATTCACCGTGGGGAGCTCCGATCTTGTTTGTTAAGAAGAAGGATGGGAGTTTAAGATTGTATATAGATTACCGAGGTTTGAACGATGTTACCATTAAGAATAAGTATGGTTTGCCCCACATTGATGAATTGTTTGACCAATTGCAAGGGGCGGTCGTATTCTCCAAATTAGATCTCATGCAGGGTTACTATCAATCGAGAATTTTGGAAATGGATATACCTAAAACTGCTTTTAACTCGAGGTATGGACATTTCGAGTTCGCAGTAACGCCGTTTGGATTGACCAATGCACCTGCGACTTTTATGGATTTAATGCATCGAATCTTTAAACCTTATCTGGATCAGTTGTAGTAGTGTTCATCGATGATATACTGGTGTACTCTAAAACCTTGGAAGATCACGAGAAACATTTGAGAATTGTTCTACAAACTCTGAGGGAACATCAGTTGTATGCTAAGTTTAGCAAGTGTGAGTTTTGGTTGAAAGAAGTGACATTTTTAGGTCATATAATTTCTAAGGACGAGATTAAAATGGATCCAACCAAAATTAAAGCAGTTTCTAAATGGAAGCAACCGGAAAACCCTACCGAAATTCGAAATTTTATAGGGTTAGTAAGGTATTATCGGAGATTTATCAAGAATTTTTCTAAAATTGCTGGACCCATGACTGAGTTGACTAAGAAAAGTGAAAAATTTATATGGAGTTCTAAATGTGAAAAAAGTTTTCAAGAATTAAAGAGATGCACTTATTGAAGGAAGTTAGTATATGGAACCCCCGACTTGAATCGAGAAAAGCGATTTTGGGAAATATTGTCCTGAAATCCATTTTGTTGGAACGTATCAAGAAAACTCAGGGAAGGGACCCTGAAGTGCAAAATTGGTTGGAAAAAGTCAAAAAAGGAGAAAAGTCAGATTTTAACTTGGAAGTGAATGGTGTATTGAGTTTCAGAATCGGATAGTAATGTCAAAGGACGAAGGGGTTAAGAAGGAAATTTTGGAAGAAACACACCGATTTAAGTACACGGTACATCCTGGAGCGAATAAAATGTACCAAAACTTGAAGAGTTTGTACTGATGGGAGAACATGAAGAAGAAAATTGCTCAATTTGTCCGGACCTGTTTGATTTGTCAACAGGTTAAAGTCGAACATCAGAAACCATCAAGTCTTTTGCAACCTTTAGAAATACCGGAGTGGAAATGGAAAAATATCACCATGAATTTTGTATCTGGATTACTTAGGACACAAAGGGGTCATGATGCCATTTGGGTAATAGTGGATAGATTGACCAAATCGGCTCACTTTCTGCTGATTAGTATGAAATACCCATTGGAGAAGTTAGTTAAATTATACTTAGATGAGATTATAAGGCTATACGGGATACCTGTAAGTATTGTGTCTGATCGAGACCCTAGATCTGTCTCGCGGTTCTGGCAAAAAATGCAAGAAGTGTTGGGGACTAAATTGAATTTTAGCACTACTTACCATCCTCAGACAGATGGATAGTCTGAGAGGACAATTCAGACACTCGAAGACATATTAAGAACTTGTACTTTGGATTTTGGGGAGAGATGGAGTAAGTATTTGACTTTGGTGGAATTTACCTAAAATAATAGTTTTCATTTTTCCATTCAAATGGCTCCGTACGAAACACTATATGTGGTCGGAAGTGTAGATTTTCGATCTGTTAGGATGAAATTGGTGAAAGAAAGATTTTAGACCCAACTACAGTGGTTTGGATTGAGGAGGCGAACGAAAAAGTGAAATTGATACGCCAGAAGATTCAAACTGCACAAAGTTGTCAAAAGAGTTATACAGATAACCGATGGAAGGATTTAGAATTTGCGGTTAGGGATCAAGTTTTCTTAAAATTAGTCCTCTGAAAGCGAGTTTGATGGTAGGAAGAGGAAAGAAATTACAACCAAAATTTGTAGGGAGTTATGAGGTTATCCAACGCATGGGAAACGTGGCTTATAAGTTGGAATTACCACCAAGTTTGTTTCGAATTCACAATATTTTCCACATATCGATGCTTAAGAAATATCATCCAGATTCGTCTCACGTTCTGCAACCGGAAATATTGAAATTGATGAAACACTAACCATGAGGAGAAATCGATAAAGCTTCTAGATCGTAAGGTGAAAGAATAGAGAAACAAGCGGATTTCGTTGATAAAAGTCTATGGAGGAACCACGGATTGGAGGAAGCAACCTGGGAAATTGAAGAAGAAATTTGAGGAAAATATCCAAACCTGTTCTCAAATCAAAGTATAATTTTGAGAACGAAGTTCTCTTAACGGGGAGAGGATGTGAGAACTCTAGTTTTTATTTCTAAAATAGTTATTTTTATGATTATTTACCCTAGTATTAGTTACTTATATTGTCGTTACAAGAATTTCTTTTACGTTTCGCCTTATCGCACGCGATTCGGAAATTCGCGTTTTCCGTGTCAAATCGAACTAATGGAGATTTAAGAAATTTATTCTAGACTACTAAGAGTGAATAATTATAGTGTTAAAGGAACTACATTGGAGGTTTAGTGCACAAGTGTAACAAACCTGAGAGAAAACGGATACGAAACCCTAGCGCGAGTACTATTTATAGTTGACTTTTGTACAAATCTTAACCACAAATCACTTAAGCTTCCAAGAGAAGCTTCATTCATCACACACTCTCTCTCTCCTCACCTCCATAGCCGGCCGAAACCCTCAAGGGAAAAAGGAAGAAAGCTCAACGAATTTTCACTCCAATTCTTGCTACCATTTTTTCACACAACTTACACATCACTTGGAGAGCAACTCTAGCTTGGTGAAAGGCTTTATCTTGCGATTTTCTTGAAACTTTTGTAGTGATAAATTTCTGGTTTTTCAAGAGCTCAAGAGGTATCTATTATCTCCTCTAATCTTTCCATTTTTCTTCAAAGTTGGAGTTTAAATTGCAAGGGTTTGAACCCCAAGCATGAAACTAGGCAGAGGACTTGAGGAATCTATTTTTATTGCTTTAAATGTTAGGCTAGCGGTCTTGTGGTGACCTCTAGGTAGCGGGTTTGAGGTATAAATGTTTGATTGTGGTTATTATGTGTTTAGATGAGTTGATTATGGATAGAAAATGAAGGAAAGATGAAGGAAAATTGCGCATGATTGCTGCCCGAAGTCTGTCCTGTTATTGCTGTGCTTTTATTTCGAATTTTTGATACTCAAATGACTATGAAACTGATGTATATATGTTGTATATGGTGTGTAGAAAGTTTCTACCAAAAATCATTTGAATTGGTTGAGCAAAACTTGAAATTTCGAAATGTAAAGAAACCTGGAAAATGTGTTCAGGCAGTCTGAACAGTGTACCTTCGATCGAATATATCTCTTTGTATAGACGTCAAAATTGAGTGCCATTTATGGTATTTGAAACTAGACAGTTGTAGCTTTCCAACGGTATAAAATTCACTCTTTCTAGTTCGAAATGAGTGAGTCGTAGTGAGTCGGCAAAGTTGCTATTCTGTTCTGATGACCTATCCGAGAGAAAGGTAGAAGCTGCATTTCGTGGCTCTATTTTCTCTCACTTATGAATTGATTTTGAAAATGATTTGTTCTGATGAAATGTAACCTTATGATTCTAGTTTCCAACACTACCAACCATTCTCAATTCCAAGTTGTATTGAGTGAGATATGGTTTAATTTTCAAACTGCAACAAAACTAGAAAACCCTTCTTTTTGCTGGATGACTAGTTTAGTTGTTTGTGAGATGTTTTATTTTGAAATTGATGCGAATTCCTCCATGATGGTGAAATTCATCCTCACGAAACCCACAATCTTGATGAAGAATTTTCCAGGTTTGGTTGGTGGAATCCTTTTCGACCCAATCTAATCCTCTAAGTTGCAAACACTCTTGATGCGATCGCAACCCGCAGCTTAACGAATTAGCGAACCAAGGAATTTTGGTAGGATGGTGCCACAAACAAGTGCGTTTCTTGTTTGATAAGGCCAGTTGAACTTCCTCGAAACTATCCAAGATGCTCAAGGGGTGCTTGCAAGAAGCCAAGAGAATTCTCTCAATTTTATTAATGAATCAAAACTGATTGGTGTTGTAGGTTTGAAGCTTATTTATAGCTTCTGACAACCCAAACCCTAATGAAGCTTGGAAAATAGAAATCGGCCCAACTATGGCCCATCATGGCTGAATCTACTAACTAAATATGGCTGAAAATAATAACTAAAATAAGGCAACTAATGACTAGAAATGGCAAGGACTACACACTCAAGTCACTTGCTTTATTCTACTAATTGAAACGAAAAAAAATTGATTAACTTGAACTTGATGGATCTTGTGACTCGAAGTGCCTTGTGTCAAGAGTCTTGATCCTCTAGTTGGAGTAGAGTCACGTACTCTGAACTATCTTCAAAGATCGAACTACCTTCCTTAGCTTCTTGTACCACACGTACCAAGATATTCAATTGCTCCCTCATTCGCTTGGCACGAGCTCTAGTGATTGGTCCGGTTGGTATCACCACATCCTTGGTGGTAGCTTGGATGACCGCATAATTCCCCTCCTCTTGAGAAGGATTTGTGCTCAAATCAAGCGTGCCACCTACATCAAATGGGCTTAAGTCAGAAACGTTGAATGTAGCGTTAACACCATACTCACCAGGCAGATCCAGTTTGTAGGCATTGTCATTAATGCATTCAAGGATCTGGAATGGTCCATCGCCACCAGGTCAGAACTTGCTACGGCGTTGGATGGGGAACCGTTCTTTGCGCAGATGTAGCCAAACCCAATCACCCGGTTCAAACACGAGCTTGCGTCTACCTTTGTTGGCTTGTTGAACAATCTGGGCCGTACGCTTCTCTATGTTCAAGCGAGCCTTCTCATGTAACCTTCAAACAAATTCAGCCTTTTGTTGCCCATTGAAGTTAGCTCTTTCACTCAAAGGTAACGGGGTCAAATCCAAAGGCGTTAAGGGGTTAATTCCATAAACAATTTCAAATGGAGAGTATTGAGTAGTGGAATGCACAGCCCTATTATATGCAAACTCTACGTGAGTAGGCACTCATCTTAATTTTTCAAGTTAGAATTGATGATAGTGTGTAAAAGAGTAGAGAGAGTGCGATTGACAATCTCGATTTGTCCATCGGTTTGTGGATGACTAGTAGTTGAAAATAGTAATTTAGTGCCCAATTTTGACCACAAAGTCTTCCAAAAATAAGAGAGAAATTTGACATCTCTATCAGATACTATGGTCCTAGGAATGCCATGCAACCGAACAATTTCTTTGAAAAAGAAGTTTGCTATGTGAGATGCATCATCCGTTTTATGGAAAGTAATAAAGTGTGTCATTTTTGAAAACCGATCAACAACTACATAAATAGAGTCATGCCCTTTCTTAGACCTAGGTAAACCAAGAATGAAGTCCATGGAAAGATCTACCCAAGGTGCATCAGGAATTGGTAAAGGCAAGTATAAACCATGGGCTTGTACCTTAGATTTTGCCTTCTTGCATACTATGCATCGGCTCACCACCTTCTCAACATCACGCCTCATCCGTGGCCAGTGAAAATGCTCCTGCAACAAAGATAGAGTCTTAGCAACTCCAAAATGTCCCATTAGACCACCTCCATGTGCTTCTTTTATGAGTAAGAGTCAAATGGAAGAGTTAGGGATGCAAAGGCGATTTAAGTAGAATAGGTAACCATAAAAAATTGAGTAATTTCCTTGGGCAGCTGAAGAGCAATTCTGGAATGTGTCACCAAAGTCGGTATCGCTCACATACATATCTTTGAGCAGTTCGAAACTAAGTAACTTAGCATCAAGAGTAGTGAGTAGAGAATACCTGCGGGATAGTGCATCAGCCACTATGTTACTCTTACCACTCTTATACTTGATGACGAACGGGAATGTCTCAATGAAGGCAACCCAGCGCGCATGCCTTTTGTTACGATTGTGTTGTGCCTTCAAATACTTGAGGGACTCATGATCGGTGTGTACTATGAACTCCTTGGGTCTCAAGTAGTGCTGCCATACCCGCAGTGCTCGAACCAATGCATATAATTCCTTGTCGTAGGTCGAGTAGTTCAATGTTGCCCTGTTGAGTTTCTCACAAAAGAATGCAATAGGCCTACCTTCTTGCATTAGCACGGCTCCAACTCCTATCCCTGAAGCGTCACATTCAATTTCAAAAGTTTTAACAAATTCAGGAAGAGTTAAAACGGGTGCATGTGTTAACTTATCCTTTAGTGCTGGAAAGCTTGCTCTTGTTCCTCCTCCCAGATGAACTTCTCATTTTTCTTGATGAGTGTAGTGAGTGGGGCGGCCAGGGTGCTAAAATCCTTCACAAATCGCCTGTAGAAGCCTGCAAGCCCGTGGAAGCTACGCACATCCCTAACGGACTTAGGGGTTGGCCACTCTTGGGTAGCCTATACCTTAGACTCGTCCACTTGTATCCCTTGTGCACTAATCACAAATCCTAAAAATGCAAGACGGTCAGTACAAAAATTACACTTCTTGAGATTAGCGTATAGCTTCTCCCTTCGAAGTACATCCAAAACAGCTTTTTAAATGTTCAAGATGCCTCTTCCATGCTACGGTTATGAATAAGGATATCGTCAAAATAAACTACTATAAATTTTCCTAAGAATGGTCTCAAGACATGGTTCATAAGCCGCATAAAGATGCTAGGTGCATTGGTTAACCCGAAAGGCATTACTAATCATTCTCAAGACATGGTTCATAAGTCGCATAAAGGTGCTAGGTGCATTGGTTAACCCGAAAGGCATTACTAACCATTCATACAAACCATACTTAGTTTTGAAAGTAGTTTTCATTTATTCTCCTTCCTTAATTCGAATTTGATGGTATTCACTCTTTAAGTCAATTTTGGTAAAAAATGACTATACCATGTAACTCATCAAGCATATCATCTAACCTAGGTATAGGGTGACTATACTTTACCATAATTGCGTTACAGCTCGGCAGTCGGTGCAAATGCACCATGCATCATCCTTCTTAGGTACTAGAATCACTGGCACCACGCAAGGGCTCAAACTCTCTCTCGTCCATCCTTGTCTAGCAACTCGTCCACTTGACGTTGTAGCTCCTTTGTTTCCTTGGGATTGCTCTTGAGGCTGGACGATTAGGTACAGTTGCTCTAGGTACAAAGTCTATTTGGTGTTCAATCTGCGAATGGGTGGTAAACCACTTGGAATATCCTTGTGAAAGACGTCCTTGTTATCCTGCAAAAGTGGAACAACAACGATTGGGAAGTTAGTAAATGGATCATCATTGGACAACCCTACTTCTTTGCACACAAGTACAAGAAGTGGTTGTCGTGCACTCATAGCTCGCTGTACTTGTTTGGCTTTTATGAGCATCAAGTGCTTTCTCTCATTTTTCCCCTTTTTTCTTTTCCTCTCCTCACTAGCCGAATGTACATGTGTCTTTTTCTTTTCATTTTCTTCGGCTCTAAGTCCCTTCTTTTTCCGCTCACTTTCTAACTCGAATTCCTTTTGAAGATTCTCTTGGTCGGCACGAACTTGCTTAGGCGTTAGGGGTGCAAGAGTAATCTTGCGGTCCTTATACATGAAGGAGTACTTGTTACTCATGCCCTCGAAGTTCACTTGCCTATCATATTGTCATGGTCGCCCAAGGATTATGTGGCTTGCATGCATGGGCACCACGTCACACAGAATTTCATCTTCATAGCGACTTATCTTGAAGGAAACCAATACTTGTTTGCCCACTCAAACCTCCCCACTATTATTAAGCCATTGAAGTTTGTAGGGTCGGGGGTGCTCCGTAGTTGGCAAATCCAACTTCTCTACTATAGTAGCACTAGCAACGTTTGTGCAACTACCGCCGTCAATGATAAGACTGCATAACTTGCCCTGAACTAAGCAACGTGTATAGAAGGTGTTTTCTCGTTGCTCATCGTCCTCTAGGGGTCGTGCGGTTAAGGCTCATTATGCAACAAACCCAAATCCCACTTCACCCTAAAGTGCACGTTCTTCTCCTTCATCCAAGTCATCTTCATCCGCAGCTAAGGGTGGCATATCGACATATTCGGCTTCATCATCGGTGACGATTTCTCCATTATGTAGGACTAGCATGATCCGTTGGTTAGGACAATGCTTGGCAATGTGTCCCCGCCCTTGGCATTTGAAGCATCGATTATCTCTTCCTCCTACTTTGGCTTGGTTGGTCACCAATTTCCCTTTGTTTCTCCCTAGTTGGCTCCACTTTTACTTTGTTAGGAAACTCGGGTTTTGCTCGATTGAACCCTCCTCGGTCTTCGCTCCTTCACTCATTCCTTGGAGTGAATTGTCTTGAGTTTTGGGTAGAGTAAGAATATCCAGTCTGTGTGTTACCCCTCCTCTTAAGACGGTGCTCCACCTTGTCAACTTTGGCCACCAACTCGTGGAGCTCTAGGTAATGTTCCAACTCAACCTTCTC
>JACYVW010000190.1:0-67593 GCA_023065735.1 Coffea humblotiana
TTTTAACGATAGTAAGGTCACTGATCCTACCTCTGTGGTTTTAATCTTCATATTCTATTTATACAACTAGTTCAAACTATGGATAGAGAAGGCATCACCCCAATAAAGGTTGAGTGCTTCGCGTAGGTACACACCAAAAAAGGACCTAAATTATACGATGAAATAGAGCAAAGTATCTGGGTAGTCACTAAACTTTTAGAATAATGGAGTTTTAGCCGCTCAACTATTAATAGAATGTTTTATCCATTGAACTATTAAATGTGTAAATTTTGGTCTGTTCGAATTCCACCATTAATTATGTCAAATTTAACTATTAATAATATATCTCCCTAGTGCAATTTTTTAGGATCTGCAAGGAGTTAACGGGTGGAATCGCACAATTTATGAGTATACTATTAATAGTTAGATTTGACATAATTAACAGAATGATCCAAAATTTGCACATTTAATAGTTCAATGGATAAAAACATTTATTAATAGTTGAGTAACCAAATCTTAATTATTCAAAAAGTCCGGTGACTATCTGATTAATTTGCTCGGGTAAAATATGATTGGTTTTGATGCAGTAAGTGGCATTGCCACAGGTCCGCCCTTGGCTATTTAAAATTCTTGCGGATAGAAGTGGATCGTGGATCTTGAGAGAAGGTATTGCAGCTTTATGTGTGCCACAAGGCGTATGTAGAGCACCTTACATTTTTTTCTTGTAAAGCCATTGTTCATCATCACATGATTGCCAAATAATATAGGTGGTAAATAAATTCATTAACTAAATTTGTCCATACTCGTCCATAAATAGATGGGTATAAATATCTTAAATTTTTTATATGGATATAAATGGATTATCTAATAATATTCATTTATTAAATAGGTATTATTATATAATCCATTAAACTCAATTAACCTAGTTTAGAATTATCTTTTCCCAAGCCTCCTATCTTCCCCCACCCTTTTTTTTAAGATTTTACATTTGTCATGATATTAACTATTTTGTTTCATTATGTTATTATTTGTTGGTTTTATCTTATCATTTTATTTTCTTTTAGTTTGTTAACTTGCTCATTTTTCAGAATTACCAATTTATGATAAGTTTTAGCCTCTTTTCTTACCTTTTAAAAATAAAATTTTAAATTTACACAAGAAAAAAAGTTAGATGTGCAAAATTTTTGGATTAAATTTTATGTTAACTTTTATAGTACTTAGTTCAAATTTTTATATTCTTATTGTCTAATTATTAAATAGTATGTAATTTTGCGACATAGAGTATGGATGGGAAAAAAATTGGTAATAAGACTTATTAGCCATTATAAATAAATGTTTAAAACTAATGATAGATGCAAAAGGTGATATAAATTGATAAAAATATTTAAAACTAATGATGGGTGCAAAGGGTGGTATTAAATTGATAACTTAGTTTGCAAAAATGAATTAAATGAGTTTACAAAAAGGTTAAAATAAATGGATTATAAATGGGTAATTGGGTTATCCAATTCATTTTTTAACTTACCCTATTTAAATTAAATGGGTTAACTAGTTGACTCATTTATACTTATTATCCATTTTAACCAACCTAAAACCCGTCCAAGTATCCATTGTGACACCTCTAGTTTCAATTGTCAAAACTCATCAATTGTCATGCAGGAAAGTCATTTAAATAAGATAAAAATGGATTTTGTAATTATGATTTTGTTTCATTTACAAAATTCAGATGGTCTTTACCACCTTATTCGTCTCCTTTAAAATTTTGTTTAGACTTTATACATTACTTCAGTCCTTAATCCTTTCAAAATGGCAACAACATACCAGTTACTGGAATTTCCTCCCATCGTCCTCTGGACAAATACACATTGGGCCAAAAAAGTTTGATTTATCGCAACGAAAATTTCCTTTTGAATGGGAAACTTCCTCGAATGCTATGCTTTCTATTTCTATATCGAAGGTATAGTCACGAAGTTATTCCAATTTATTAATTTGTATTAAACCAATTCTTGCTTCAAGAAAATCAATTAATACTTTCTACATGAGCTCTATCCTGTTGTAAAATAAAATATAAAAGGAAGAAACTAATGAATACATAGAAAATAAAAAAGAAAAAGTTCTTAAATGGGACTTTTGATACAATATTTAAGATACTATAGGGAAAGAGCCTTTCAAAAACCTTAAAATGTCCCCTCAACTTTGCATTCTAGGTGTATAGAATCACCAAAACAATTTCATGCTTAAACACTAATAATCTTTTGATTTTTTTCAAGTCTTTTTACTAACCTAGAGTTGTTAATAAGGTGAATCTTGATATTGTTGGAAGCAAGAAACTTTGGCTCGGGAGCTTAATAGAGACGAAGAATGGTTAAGCTATTAATCTCGATATTTTCCTACTCAGTAAATTGATTGCCATGTCACGAATCTTAAGATCCAAAAGAGTTCATTTATAATAAAAACACATAAATTACATATCACAAAATTTGATATAATGATCCCACATCGGCTAGAAGAAAGTCCTGGACTGCTTTAATAGCCTGTTGTGTTGTCCAGCACCGCCAGAAACAAAACCCACGGCCCCACGGGGCGGCTAACTGTGTGGGATAATATCGACCAGAGGTGTTACAGTTGGTATTAGAGCCAACTCCCGAGCCCGATGTGCCAGCGAGGACGCTAGGTTCCCTAAGGGGGGTGGATATGTAATGATCCCACATCGGCTAGGGAGGAAGTCCTGGATTGCTTAATAGCCTGTTGTGTTGTCCAGCACTGCCAGGAACAAAACCCACGGCCCATGGGGCGGCTAACTGTTTAGGGACAATATTGGCCAGAGGTGTTACATTTGAAATAAATGAAAATAAAACACGCCACGATTTCATAGAAAGTAGTAAAGGCAATCACGAGCCTTTATGAAAATAACGTAAATAACATTTCTCTATTTAAAAGGCAATTTGCTTTCAACTGCTTTTCGAATTTCGACTGCCTCTTCAAGTTTAATACTGGCATTTCATTATGATTTCATATGTTCTTATTGCATTGGGTTCAAGTGAGTGAAGCTTAGAGTTTTGGTACCACATACTTTTCTTTAATTCTTACATATTTAAACAAACATGAAATCCACTTTCAGTAACTAAGATCAATGAATTGAGGCTAGAAGCAGATATTGCATGCATGCAAACATATCATAAATTTGAGAATGGCGAGCATGGGTACCCGACCCATATAAATATACCAATTAAATTTTTAGAGATAAGGATAACTTTTTTTATACACTGTTAGTATACAAATTTTATTTTTACACTAATAGGTTAAAAATCAATGCCATATAATATGAATTTAAATTTAAAATTCAATCATGCATATGTAACATATATAAAAATTTGCCTAATATAAAAAAAACTGTTAGTTTTAAAAAGTTAATTCTAGAAATAATTTCTTCAATTTGATTGAGTTCTTGCCAATCAAAATTCTCAATCAAATAGTCAAAAGCTGTACTTTTGACACAAGATTGGCTTTGTAAAACACGTTAATTTAAAAGAAATTTAGCTGATCTAGAAAACATAAAAATTGGTAATACTAATCACACTACATTTTCCGTGTAAAAAAAATCCTAATACGAACTAAAATTAAAGTTGATTTCTTTTGGTCTTGTGCTTTTGTAGAAACTTCATGCTTAACCATGGAGCAATTTCTTGTACTAGATAATGATGGTTGAGAGGTAATTTGTGAATATTTTTTTTTGGGAAAATTGCTTAGAATGTCTTTCACATTTTGTAAAATGACTTTTTATGTATCTTATTTTTTAAAAGTGTAATTTTATGTCCCTTATAAATTCACATTGATAAATTCACCACGAGCCTTGCACGTGATCAATTTTTAGGGGCAAAATTTTCAAATCACATTTTACATAATCCGATTGATAATCCCTCACAATTTATAAGATGAATTTTTTCGTCACATTTCACAAAATAAAATTTTTCATCTCTCATTGATCATGTGCACCAATAGTTTTTTCTTGTTTTTCAAAACTCATGTATATATGTTTAGTTGATTTCACCTGAACAGTATGAATAGTATATAATATATCTCTATTTAATTTTATGTAAGTATATCGTCTATTTAATTTTATCTGAACAAGTTAATTATAGTTGAGGTAAAATCAAATAGACATATAAATGAGGTTAAAAAAAAAATTATTCGTACATAATGATCAATGAGTGACGAAAAAATTCATTTCATGAAATATGAAGAATGGAAAAAAATTATTTTTGTGAAATGTGAAAAAACAAAAAAAATTTATTTTGTGAAATATCAAAGACTATGGATTGGATTATGTGAAATATAATTTGACAATTTTATCCCCAAAAAATAATCACGAGCCAAGATACAAAGTAAATTCCACCCAAAAACTAGTTAGAAAACCTAGATAAAAATCAAATTGGTCAATGTGAGTTTATAAGGGATGTAAAATTACACTTTTAAAAGTGAGAGACAAAAAAATCAATTTTATACAATATAAAGACCATTTTAAAAAGATTCTTCCTTTCCTTTTAATTGAGTTATATTGGACATTGGACAATGATGTCCTATGTAACTATGATACTGTTTCTATCATGATGTTTGTGGGCGATTAGACCATTCACAGGAAGGTACAAATGATGATCCTAACATAATCATGTGAGACAGATGGGGATTCTGGTGAAATGGTTCTTTAACACTGCCTTTTCTTTTTCTTTTCTTTTTTTTTTGGTGAAAATTGAATTATGATTGAGCTGGTACTCTTTAAACCCAACCCTGTCCGAGTCTTGAAAATGGAGTATGGAACTGTTCAAATCAAGGTTAGAATCTCTCTATGATGTCTCATCTCTAATGATAAGAATAGGCAATGGCTTTTGGAATGAAGAGGACAAGAGTCAACTTCTTGCTTCTGTTTAGATCATCTCCAGCTCCATCCAGTTGGCTGCATCCAAGCACTGCAAGTCAACTGTAATTTATCCTGACATTTACTACTCATGCATCAGATGAACTATCTGCATCTGGTCGCAACCGAAAGTCATCTACAGCAGCTGTGTCCTGCATCGGCAAGAAAGGCAGAATTTCGACAAGCAAATGAGATGGGATGTTGCGTTACAGAATGGGTATAACACTCCAGAAAAAGGAATGGTTTCGAGAAGTTCTCACTGGCATCTTATCCCAGTCCTTCAACTTACAGTTTGTTAACATGTAATTATCACGCAACGGCGCCCATGCAGGAGCATCAACAGAACCAGTGCCAGCAGATGCACCAATCTACACAAAATATAGCAAATTAGTTGACTACCTTATTAAGAATTTAAAAGGGCAAAAAAATTGATGAAATCCAAAATATGTCATGCACAAAGAAAAAAAAGGTAGAAACAGAAAGCAATTTAGTTCAAACACCACGACTAGGAACAAACATAGAGAGATTGACCTTTTCTATGCTCCCGGTTTTTTGGGAAGGGGTCCGGCCCAAGACTGAGAAAAAAGCCTCTTTCCTCCGCTTCTTAATTACTGCAGGTTTAAGATAACAACACAAATATCCATATCACTCAATCTTAAAAAAAATGAGAATTTGTAAAAAGTTGCTCAAGAGTGAAAGCACTTAACGTTGGTGCACAGATTAAAAAGAACGGCAAATTAAAACCTAATCAAACTGATTATAACCTCAGAGAAACTCAATAGATGCAACTATGTACTTTACCAGCCAAGAAACTCCCGACAGCCAAGAAAGACAAATTAAAACTAATCAAACTGATTATAACCTCAGCTCCCAAAGGGATTACTCAATAGATGCAACTATGTACTCCTACCAGCTAAATTCAAGTATGGCTTAGAAGGCCATAAGCAGTGAGATGTACATTATGATTACTGATTAAGTGCACAAATGAGATGGAGATCACCACCTCCCAGCTGAAATGAAATTACCATTTCCTAACTTTCACGCTAAAAACAATTCCTAATAAAGGTTGAACATGAGCCCACCATTTCATAATCACAGCATTAAGGACATGTATTAGCTTAAATTTGAGTTGAAATAGCATGTCAATGTACTTTGCAGCTCAGGGTGAATTACCAAATAAATCCCCTTAACTAGACAGTCAAAAGCCTACTTGTTTCTTTCTAAAACTGATTGAAAAAATGACTAATCAGAAGACCACACTTTTCAGTTGAAATACAACTACTTGAAGTAGCTCTGCCTAATATTACGGAGGAGGCAGTGTGACAGCAAGTTTCAGCAGAGTGAACGTTTGTAATTTTGAAGGTCGATAAGATTCTCTCTCTCTCTCACACACACACACACACACACACAGAGTTCT
Organism: Coffea humblotiana; assembly: GCA_023065735.1. NCBI lineage: Eukaryota > Viridiplantae > Streptophyta > Magnoliopsida > Gentianales > Rubiaceae > Coffea > Coffea humblotiana. The sequence goes on from JACYVW010000190.1 coordinate 6,312, forward strand.
CTGGTTATCCACCTGTTCCATGCACTACAAGATAGATAAAAAGAGACCAACATCATATTTAAACTACAAAAGTATCTTCATATGACATCTCAAGTTCCAACTATGGAAATTTGCTGCTTTCCAATTTAGGCACAATGATCTGCAACTAATACTAGTTCAGAAGACTTGTATCATAAGGCAAGTAGAAGTGGGCAAGTACAAGTCTTCATGATCACACACAGGTTTAGGAAAACCAAGAGAAAACCTTGAATTGGGCTGTTCTTTGCAAAGCATCAAGTTCTTAGAAAAAACAAGTTATAGTATTTAAAACTGATTAGTGTTAACTACATCTGAAGGCTCTAAGAAATTAAATAGGTAAGTTATATCTCTAGAGAAGAACTTAAAGTAATCCTATCTTCTAATCCTAATGGCTAACATCCTCATGTAATTCAATTCCTTCCTTCCGGTCCAGATCTCAGTAAACTTCCATCCACTCCCTTGGCTTGGATGACACTTGTCCATGCAATTCGAGTTTTATTTAGACTTTCTACCATCAGAAGAATCTCCGCCATCAAAAATATTTCCACCGAAGAAGATGTTGTCAAAGAAGATGCAATTTATGATAAAGAACAAAATTAAACTGATTTACGTAGCTCAACAAGAAAAATTTTAAGCCTGACCACTAAATGGAATTTTAATCTAAATAGCTTATTATTTCTTTTTATTTTAAATTACTAAAGTCCTAAAGCATTTGACTAATTATCGTTTTTCTCACATGCTTTCTACTTATCTAAAACTCTCTCATCTGTAATCCAATCTAATAGAACACCTGTATCAGTTCTCAATGATTTGAAGCCTCATCCTCTTGAGGATTCCCAATTACAACAGCTGGCTAAGAATCTGCATATATGTCTTAACTATGGACTGGAATCTGATCAAAACCAAATCTTTCATCCTAATGCCAAAATCCTAATTTCATGTAATTCCTTACCTTTTTACTGCAACCTGTTGTTATCCAACTTATCTAATGGATTTAACCAGCATCATCTTAATAATGGTTTCTTATATTTGCAGACATCAATGGTCAATATGTAAACCAGGATATCACTGATCACCAAAAATGAAAAAAAGAACAGACAACCAGTTATAGCCTAAATTAACTGCTCAGAAAAGCATCAAATGCTGAGATTTGTCACCTATAGCTTTCTCCAGTAAAAGTCTCAATTTCTTTTTATTTGATTGGAGATAAATTTGACACACAATCTCACACTCCTATATTTAGTTCTTAGCATAGCATAAAACTTTAACACAAACTACCCTTTGCTACTACTGTCAATATCCAACCCAAGATAAAGTTCCATAGCAAAACATTCTGTAATAACTACATCATTGTGAAATGAAAGAGAAAGGTTCATTATTTCATAGACAAGAAGGTTAACTATCAATTAACCTTGTTAATTGTGGTTTTATATCTTAAATGAAATGCCTTTATACTATGATGACGCTTTGCACAAATTCCATCCACATCCCAAGATGAAACTCAAAAAACTCATGCAGAAAGAAATTCTGAAGTAACACGTCATCAGACAAGTTCATGACTACTGCTTAACAATTCAGGGATCATGGCATGATCCAGAGCAATTCACCATTAAAATTCCGAGGTGAAAACATTCTAAAATTAAACCAGCTTGAAATTGCACCCCATACAACTTAAGGATAAATAACAGAGTAAGGATTGAAGGCGTGAATTAGTAATGAAGCACCATAATCCTCCTGGGAAGGAAGTTTTGCTGCCTAATCTTGTTAGCACTCTTCAACCACACACTGAAAGAGACAGAGGAATTCATCTTAAAGAGAGAGGAATTCATCTTAAAGAGAGCAACTGACTAACACGAAACTGTGTACAAAATTAATTATAATTGATTACCTCAGGTTGTCTACAGTGATACAAGCAGCAGTAATACTAGAAAATCTCAAACCCAGCACATATACGTTCTAGTGACTGCAAATAAGGATTTTATGTTAATTTCTTGGTTGAGGATCCCTGTTATAATGCATTTTTGGAAGCAAGAGAAAGCTTTTGATGGACATTCGAACCGTAACTAAAGCCTCAAAGTCTGAATACAAATTTTAAAGTAAAGAAGGTATTGATGAATATCAAGTCAAAGAAAAAATTTGGCTTCAAAATTAGATTGTTGTGAGAACAGAAGCCAAGGGAAAAGATAATAGGAATAAATACCACGTACTTGAAGCAAGAACCTTGTTGTTAAAAAATGATATATCAAAGTCTGAAATGTTGAATTTGATGCTTTTCACCTACCTTTTTCATCTTTCGACCTTCAGTCCTCTCGAGTGTTGTGCCTTATTGACCTGTATGCCATATAAATAATCATTTTAAGTACCACAAAGTTCATCTACATAAACCACAAAAACTAGAATAAAAAAAAACTACCAGTCATATTTAGTTGGAAACAAAATCTGAAAATAATAGGTTTGGAGAAGCCACTTACAGCATTAAATAACTTGACCACTGGAAAGCACAGCAAGACACGTGAAACACAGAAGCTTCATCAGTTAAAAAATAGACCTTTATTTTCCTTGCAGAACAATTATTCCATTATCAATAAAGTCAGGAATACCTCCTCTGGTAGCAACTCCAATGAGATGCTTTTCATGTGAATCCAAATAATTAGCAGGCTTCACATGCCCCTTCTCTCCAACCTTTTGATGCAAAGAAAACCAAATCACGTGAGAACTAATTATAAGGAAAAGGCAAAATTTGCACTAATTTGACCATTAAGGCTAAACTTCACTCATGTAAAACTCAATGAAATTACATTTTCTAAATTCCGCTACTTGAACCTAAACATGAAAATAACAAAATAACTAAACAAATTCATCAATATACCAGGTGTTTTTCCTTCTTTGCCTCACCCTTAACCTTTCTCTCTGCTTCTTCTTCAGCTAGCTTCTCGGCAACAAGTTTTTTATGTGCTGATAACACAGGACCCTACCAAAAAGAAGAAGCGCCTCTAATCAAATTCAATCACAGTTACAAAAATAATCTCCAAACATGATCAATAGCAGAAGTCAAGAATTTGTTAAGCATACTCACCAGTACATCATGATCGGTTGAAGCAGTTTTCTTGGTAATCTTCTTGAATGCCAACCTAAAAGCCTTGCAACCCTCGAAAATCTCATAACTCCTGGCTGAATTTCACCATCTTCATCCTCCGAAACCTCAATTTTCTCTTCACCATTCTCTTCTCCTTCTTCCTCACTATCCGAAAATTTCGACTGAACCCACCTTTTACCTCATTTTTCACTACTCCTGACTCTTCTCTCCCCCTTCAAATTCCGGTCTTCTTCTTCCACCTCATCATCATCTGAATTATAGCTTCTAGCCTTTTTCTGAAGAAACTTTTTCATCTTTTTATCCATTTTCTTAACCCTCCCATCTTCTGAACCAGGCCCTAAAGTTCTCACCTTTTTCTTGTTTTTGGATTAGAACTACTTTTCTTCCATTCCTTCCTCCTTTTTACACCCTTCTGCTGCATTTCTTCCATCATAGCCAAATATAACAATCTTCGTTCTCCTAAGCATATAAAGAAAAAAGCAAAAAATTTCTCACAAACAACACAGAGGGAACAAGAATAAATTAAAGAAAATTATCTCAGTAAACTTACCAGCGACTCCATCAAAATTTTGAATTTAGGCCACAATTAAGAACTGACTGGGTTAAAAATTAAGCTGGGGCAGAATTTGGGACATGAATTTAATCTTACCTACTGTCCGCAGGGGTGCTACAACCGTGCAAGATACCGGCTGATGGGACTGTAATCCCTAGCTGTCAGTCTGCTAAAAACTATTGACAAGCGAGAGCGAGAGAAACTGTGGCCCGAGAGGAAACACAAGTCACGTGAAGATCAAGCCAGGAAAAAAACAGGGCAAAAAAAAAGGGAAAATCACTAATTTAGTCCGTAACCTTTTTTACTAGTGTCAATTTGGTCCTATCTTTTAATTTTGTCCAATTTAGTGCCTAAACCTATTTTTCACTTCCAATTAAGGAGCGCCGCGGTGGCGCCACTAAGAAAATCGAACATGATCCCTAATTGACTGACAAAAGAGGGGTATTTTTGGAACATCATTAACGGGTCAGTAATTAAACTGGGTAATCTGATAAATTACACACCAAAATCCTTCAGACAAACAAGGTAAAAAAAAAAAAATCAAACCTGTAGAAGAAAAAAAACTAATTCCCACAAGCATAATTCCGAAAGCATCATTTACTAAATACTGCAGAGAACTTCACATAGGTGAATTTTTTTTCCTTTCCCATCTTAGTTATCTCACATAATCAAATCCAAATTACTCAACGAGAAAAGAAATGAACTTGCACCTTTATTTTTCTCAAAAACTAAGAACCCTAAAAAAAAATGCACATCCCAACAAAGAGCCAACAAAATCGATAAATTTCCCACCATAAGCAATGCTAAGGTTTTGTTCAGTTAAAGGCAAATTCTAGACAAACCAACTTTTGTCATCAATTTTAGCAAACAAATTCAACATTTCTCCCTCCAATTCTATTATACCCACAACAAGATTTTAAATTTCTGCCTAAAAAACCAGAAAGACAAAAGAAAAAAATTTGACGAACATGAGCCACAAATATGCATAAAAAAGTAAGTAAATCAAGATATAGAAAGGCAACTTACCAGAAATTAGACAATGGAGTTTGAGAAGAGAGGTTTAAGGTTTAGGGCTTAGATTTTTAAGAGTTATGTTAAAATATGAACAAAAAGGTAAATGGCAAAGTGAACAGTTAAAAATATAGTTTTACTATGTTACATTCTCTCTCTGGGTTAATTCTTGGGGGTTAAGTACAATGCTAATTTGGTCCCTTGAGTTGTCATGTTCTAACTTCTAACGTTTGCCTGTTTCTTTAGTTTCATTTGCGCCTTGTATGACAGTGTAATGTAGGAGTTTGTGTAAAATACTTTTTAACCTTTATTGTGAATTTTACTATATTAACCTTAAATTTAATTTAGCAGTTTGATAGTCTTAATTCAAGGTTGGCTTTTTAAGAATTTCATGCTAGCCAATCAATTAGAAGTTGTTAAGATAGTTTTAATTGAATATATAATCATTGGATTTTTTTTGGTAAGTGAGAGGTCTCGAACCCGAGACCCGAGACCTATCACTTACATTGCTTCCCCTGTACCACCCAACCAATCTCGCCCTCCAGTGGATTTAATTTGTTTTTCTGCCATTACAAAACACAACTATTTCGAATTCTTTTTATTTTTTTTGAAGAGATTTTAAAAGTTCTCCCCTACTACTAACCAAACCAAGTTGTTTAACTCTTTTTAAGTTATTGAATTTGTATTAAATACTATCCTTAATATATTTTACTAACCAAGTGACCCCTTCTCCCTTAAAATTCCATTCGTTTCCAATTTCTTTCATATAATGCCTTTCAGTTTAGCAATCAAGACAGATGGACAATAAAAAATTAATCATTACCATTTTTCATTCTTTTCTATCTTTATTTTTTCTTTAAATCCAAAAGTTTTGATTGCATTATATGGTTTTATCCAATCTGTAGAACTAGACCTAAAAACAGTCAGTAGGGATTAGATTTCAAGCATTAAGTTGTAGTTTTCATCCCCATTATATGGTTTTATTGATTCTCCCTGTTTCCGTATTTGCTTAATTCTCCAGCAAAGGAAGTGCACAAAGAAGATCAAGTTGCCAAAGTTAATATCAGATGTGGAAGCCCCATCACAAGTAAAATTCATGCACATGGATGCCAAAATGCTCATGGTTCTACTGAACTTCAGAGATTGAATTAAGTGGTAATGATGCATTCAGGATGTTAAGTGATTTTTCTAAAGAAGCCTATTGCTTTTTTTTTTTGTTTATTCTTTGCATTGATTGGAATTTGCACTGTATATGAAATTTGCAAAAAGTTGCACCTTGTTTTTTCTTTAATATCACTCGTTCTTTTTACCCTTTTTCAAATATCACCTTAGAAAATTATATCTGAGAAACAACAATAATCACATTAATGAATGTCCCTATTTTATGTAATCTTCCAAAAAAGTTGCTTCCGTAATATCTTCTTTTTCCAATGCACATGCTCAAATTTTTCTCTGTTGTTATGTGATAAAACATTTCAATAAAATGGAGTATAAAAATGTAATTATTTTCACCAAAACATAGTTGAAAAAAATCATGAAAGAAAAAAGATAAGTTGGAATGCACAAAGTCGTTTTGCCTAAAAATATACTTTGATTAGTAAAGATGTTGGCTTTTAGAAAAGGTAAAATGGGAAATAAAAAAAGGCTTCGCTACCTAGCAGCTGTTTGAATATATTGAGGGTGCGTTTGGTTCAACAGAATTGGAATTGGAAATTCTATAGAATTAGAATTCCATGAATTGGAATTCCAAAACTTTGAAAATTCTTTTGTTTGGAAAATGCATAGAATTGATACAGAATTCATTTGGAATTTCAAATTCTTTGTTTGGATGGGAGAAGAATTCATTAAAAATTAGAATTGTTTCCAACTAACATTTGCTTACATAAAAATTTTCTTTTTCTTTTACTATATAATAATTTTTTAACATTTAGCTAATTGTTACTAAAGCTTTAAGAAAAAACCAATTAGTGCCTTTAATAATTTATTTTTTCTTGCATTTAACTAATTGTTACTAAAGCTTTAAAGAAAAAAAATTAGTTACTTTTCTTCAAAAAATATATTATTCTTGTTTCTTTTCTTCTTAATTAAATTATATTAAATAAAAATAACTGTATATTCTAACTTGAAAAGTAGTTAATATTTATCAAGTTAAAACCTTGATACTTTTTTAAAGTTAAGAACTTTAAATTTTAGAAAATCAAAAGCCTACTCTATGATATGAATTGGGGAGGAAAGTCATAGCTTGTGCCTATTATAAAAGTTTGAGTTTTGTCTCTTACAAGAAATTCCAATAGATGAATATGCAAACAAAGTGATTTTAGCGAGAGAGAGAGAGAGAGAGAGAGAGAGCACAATTATACATTGCTACTATTCTTCAATAAATGACCATTCTAATATTAAATTAAGTCCGAATAAGTTCCTATCAAATTTCAACTTCCATGATGGCCTTGTCTAATTTGATAGTCAATAAACATTGCTCGTGCTAAAGCACTAAAAATATGTGGGATGATATATCTTAACCTTACATCTGAAATTTACGAATGATTGTTTCAGTAATTGCCTTTGCCTGAGGTGAGGAAGGGTGTCAAGTTAGTACAAAAGGTAGGTAGTACCAATAGAAAATTGGCTAGTTTCACGAGAAGCATTTAAAAACCTATTCAAGAGTCTTTAAATAATTGAAAAAATAAAAAAAAATATTTTCTTGGATAATTTGGATGCATGGAATATATTTTTTAAGGGTAAGACGTTTTCCATTGAACCAAACGGATCCTGAGAGTGGGCATAGACCTCAGTAACACAAACAGAAACCAACTACAGTGAACAATATTGCATAACACAGAGCAGAAGGAGACTTTATACAAAGTTGCCAGGGGCCTCTATGCGAAAAAAACTAAAGCAAAATGTCCCATTGTATTGCTAAAAGTAAAAGCCATTTCTCTTTAGTTTCTGAACATCTCTTCATGAAGCAATGGCCACCAGAACATCTACAATGAACACTTGATTATTTGTTTTGTTATTCACTTTACGCAGCTAACTGTTATTTTAGATCACCGTCAACAGGATCAATTTGCCTACACACCCCACCCTTAATTTTTGGGAGAAATTTAGATTCATTTGGCCTGACCCTCACAGTCACTTGGCTTTAACAGCTTGGAATCTTAACCAGAATTCTGATCATCAATTCGTCGTGGCGTCACCAGATTATTCAAGGAAGGAGCAACTTCAGTAGGAGTAGGCACTAGCCTCCAGCTCCATTTGTTGCCTCAGAATCTCGAAACAACTAGAATAATTTAGCTTTACAGACATCCTCGTGTACCTGAGTCAACAATTACTCCAACTACTTAGGTCTGGTCATGATTACGTGCTTTTCTCCTTTATTCTTGGAGCATTTATCTACTATATTTGCTTGTTCATTCTTCGTAGGTATATTCTGTGTACAAACCTTCAAACTATATTCATTTTAAAACTTTTTTCAGAAAATCCATCAGAGTGAAGTTAAAAATACTACCACCAGCAATCCATATGAAGCAGTAGTATAATTTAGACAAATGATATATAATAGTAGTACAAGGGAAGATTCGATTGATCCTGGATTAATTTAATGACCAATTTTTTGTTTGTATGGAAGACAGCATCAGATATACTGAGCCAGAGAAACAGGTGCAAAGGAACTTCTTTTGTCATTAGACATCTGATGAACAAGACAAGAAATGAGCCAAACAAAACTTGAACAAGTCCACCTGAACAGAAATGGATATGAAAGGTAAAATGGATATGGTTTCGTTTCTGTATTGTTATGGGGGATAGCTAATAAGTTCCCCTTCCCTGATCATTACCCTGAGTACGCCACCAAGAAACAATTCATTGACTACCTAGAATCATATGCCACCCACTTTGATATCAACCCTCATTTCAATGAGTGTGTGCAATCAGCTAAGTACGATGAGACCTGCCGTTTGTGGAGAGTCAAGACAGTTTCAACCAGTGGTTTGTAATTAAGCATTTGAGCCTATTAATTAACCAAACTCTCTTGAAGAAAGACATCAAATCACTCTCTTGTACAAAATTTTGCCAGTCAAAGAAATTCAGAATTCAATATTCAATGCTGCAAAGTTAAAAATCGAAGGCAAAGGAAAAAAAGAGTGAGCTTTTAGTTGTTACCTTCCGGACTGAAGAACCCAGTTCGAGAAAATTAGGCACGGGTAAGTAGAGAGCACTCGGAGCAGTCTTGTGATTGGTGAGGTGATGGGTAGATGCGTGGCAGGAGTGGCGAAGGGTAGAGGGATGGCTGGAGAAGCAAAAGGCGATGCGGGAGACGGTGGTGGAAGAGGCAAAATGTTAGGGTGGAGGTGAAGACGGAGAGCAGAAGCACTTGCGGCTGAGGAAAAATGATTAATTTGATCGGGAGAGAGGGCTGCTCACACAGTTGACCCGTTTTTAATTTTTTACCCACAAGATCCGCGTGTAGACCCGTTTCTCAAGATTTAGTTGTGGAATTGGAATTAGAATTTTTTTGTCCAGCAAAGAATTCAACTCATGAAATTGGACGCCAATAAAACTCAGATTCAATTTTAACTCTTTGAGTGAAGTAGTATCCAAACAATAGATTTGGAATTTGGGACCCAATTTTAATTCTGAACCCCAATTTCATGGGGAACCAAACATACTTGAGTGCGTTTGGATATATGATTATTTGAAAAAAAAATTATTTTAAATATTATATAACATTTTTTATGATATGATATACATATAAGATTAAAAAAAAAGTTGTTCAAAATTGTATTTATGATGTAAATAAGATAATATTTACAAATTTTTTTCTCCAAATTAGACTATCCAAACGGATCAATTGTCTTCTTGTACCAACAACGAACTTAAAAATAATGAAAAGATGCATGTCTTTTCACCCTAGGGACCAAGGTACAACAAATATAGCATTACACAACAAGAAAAATAAAAAGAAGAAAACAGAAAGAACTAATTTAAGGGACTTGACTTGAGCATGCAGGAGGACGACTACCAACTAATTTGAGGGATTTGGACATCATCTTTTTAAGTTGAATTAATCCTACCAGATATGCATTGTAGGAGATGGAAAGGAGCCCAAGTCTCTAATTTAAGCCCTGCTTCCCACTTAATGTGTAACTTTTTTAATATACAATACTTCCAAAGGTAAAAAGTAACATAACCAAGTTCTTTCCCCCTTTTCTTGTCTCTTCTTAATATTTGTTGCAAAAAAAAATAGATGTTTTAACATATTAATTAATTGAGTGCATGGTTCTTTGTTGAGGAAAGAGAGAAGCAATTAAAAAGTTTCTGCACTACTCTGACCGAAATACAAAGAAGGAAAAGTGTGTCTTGCATATAGACCTGTGCTTAGCTGACTATAAGCATCATATCAATCTCTAGCAGAATTTAAAAAAAAAAAAAAAAAAGAATTGACATTTTATGGCTAGCTGCACCTAGTCAACAACAAAAAAGGGAGATTCTCCAGAAATTGCTTTAACTTGAATTAGACTTCTTGTGACGGATTTGACTCTCCTTCTTCTCCTTCGCCGGGAATCCATGTACCTTCAATTAAGATCTTTTGAATGAAGATCTCTAGAGCCTCATTTCCCATATCTATCTGTTCTTGTTGAATTTGCTTCACTGAACTTGCAACAGACTCACCACACCCCATCACCTCAATCATTTCGAGAGTCGGACATTCCCCTAAACAAGAAGGCACCTCTTCCAACTTCCAACAAAAAAGCACAACCAATTTCTCAAGACGGGGAAAATTACCAGAAGATGCAGTCCAGCTGCGCAAGTCCCACAAGCCTGTCAATTGCAAGACTCGGAGGCTAGGGAACTCCCCTTCTTTCATTTCCCATTCTTCCCCAGCGAAGGAGCCCTCGAGTAATTTAAGCACTTCAAGTTTGGGCAACTCTCCAATTGTTGAGATTTCACTCCATGGCTGGTTATGATATGAGAGAGTCAACTTCTTCAAATTCAATGGGAATTTAAATCTATATCCATCAAAGCAACTCAAAGTAAGTGATTCTAGTTGACTCAAACAGTCAAACCCGAGAATCCTGTTGCCATTTCTTGTAGCTTCTTCTCTTGATTTCCTCATGTTACATTCTAGTTGACTCAAACAGTCAAACCCGAGAATCCTGTTGCCATTTCTTGTAGCTTCTTCTCTTGATTTCCTCATGTTACATCTTAGCCTGCGGATGTTTGGTAACTTTGTCAGTATCTTTTGCAAGCTTTGAGAGGAGGGATCAATGGCAAGGCTTAAAGTGTCTAAATGAAATAAGCATGGGCATACTTCAAGATTTTCAACAGGAAAAATGAAACCAGCATCGGAATATAGATGCCTCAATGTCTTAATGTTCCAGATAGTCTTGGGTAACAAACAACTAATGTAGGTTCCTCGTAGCAGAAAAGTTTGTAACCTTGAGAGGTTTTCTATTCCAGCTGGGACGAATTTTGCTCCTCTAGTACAAAGAGCCAAGTATCTCAAGTTAGCAAGCAAAAATACTTCTATAGGAAAATATGCACCAAACTCCAATTCCCCCAGATCCAACACTCTAAGAAGTTTAGGTAACCAAAATCCCAAATCATCCTTCTTAAACCATAACAAACTGCGTACATTGGGAAATTCTTGCATTAACTCCCCATTCATCGGATTACAAACTCGGTGGAGGTTGGTTGGGCTAGTAAGAGCAAAAGGATCATTCTGACTATGCAAAACATGTAGAAAGTTTTCTTCTTTGGCTTTTTTCACACAAAACTCATGTACCAAATCATGAAGTCGACAGGCTTTGGCACCATCCATAATTCTTTGTTTAGAAACCATAACTAAACTTCTATCAACCAGATCCTTCAAATAGTCGTCTGCAACATCCTTTAAGCGTTTTCCTTCGGTCCTTCGCACGAAGCCTTCAGAGATCCAAAGCCATGACAACCTTCGGACAAGAACATTTTCGTCTTCTTTAAATGCACCAAAGTAAAGAAGGCATGGCTTCAAATCATCCGGTAAATGACTGTAACTCAGCTCAAGCGTCTTCATGCAATATTCATCATCAAGGAAAATACTAGAATTTAGACTCTTTGTAACTTCTTTCCAGCAGTCTTCTGCAGTATTAGCAAGAATTCCAGAAACGAGGACAACCGCGAGAGGTAAGCCCCTACAAGATTTTGCTATTTGAGAAGCAACTCCACTTAGTCCTGGAGGACAACCTTCTTTGCCAAATAGCTTTTTTTGCAGCAAATTCAAACTCTCTTCGTCTTTAAGGCGGCGGAGATGGTGAACCTTGCTATCAGGTTTGAATTGCAGAGACAAATTCTGCAATCTGCTTGTGATAAGAATCCTGCTTCCATTGGCGTCATCGGGCAATGATCTCTCCAACAAATTCCAAGCCTTAGCATCCCACAAATCATCCAAAACCAAGAGATACTTATTTCTCAACAAAACTTGTTTTAGCTTTACAGCCAAATCATGTTCATCCATCTTTTGATATTGTTCAAGTTTCTCAGATTCAATACTACCCAATATCTGAACTAACATGTTGTGCATGCTATATGCTTGAGAAACAGTGCACCAAGCACGAATATTGAAATGCAACATTACTGATGCAGAATTGTAAACTATATTGGCTAATGTGGTCTTACCAAGCCCAGGCATACCCACGATGGGAACCACATCCAATTGCCTTGATCCTCCTCTTGTAAGACTATCAGAGATAGTTTTCACCTCGTCGTCGAGAGGCACCAGCTCTTCATTGTACGCGGCGACAGTAACTTGTGATGGCACGCGAGTGAAAGTCTTAGTAACTCCCTTGATGGTTTCACCAACATAGCTTATGCTATCATAGATCTCTTGAGCCTCAATCTTCATAACATTGATATCTCTAGCAACATCATCCAAAAAATATTCACATCCATCACCAACAAGTGTCCAGTCAATCACTAACTCTGCTTTATATGCAATCTCCATAACATGACTCCAGAAAGCTTGGAGTTTTTCGTTCTGATTGCGTTGCTCCTTGATTTTCTCCAGGAAAGATCTTAAAAATTCAAAATCTTCTTGGATCGTCTGGATTTTATCCACTGGAAAAGCATTTGAAACCATTAATTTCATCGGACCTTGCTAGTTCCTGTAGATTTCTTAGGAGAAAATCCATAGAGCCCAACTCACAGATCCTAGGAAAACCAAATCCCGATAATGATGTTAGTGGATAGACCTGTGTAAATTCTGCCCTCATAAGCTTGAGCACTTTGAGCAAATGAAAAAGAGCAAGATCGGTTTCCTTGGCCAAGCCCTCTTCGATTTGATTCACAAAAAGGGAGAAAATTACAATCGCTGCATCACAGGCCACAATTCCAATAAGATTCTTCATTTCATGGCATATCTCTTTGAACTTCTCTTGATGCCTAAGAAGGATTGTCAGGAATCTTAGCCCCTCAACAATTTTGAGCATTTGATTCATAATCGGGACTGGAGTACTGGTACAAGGTTGTAGTAGCTCCGCGGTATTCTGAACGAGATAATCCATAAAGTCAGCTACCGGTTGCTTACTCTTCTCCAGAGCTGAAGTGTCTGACGATATTGATAACTTTGAAGCAGTCAAGACATGGATGTAAGTTTCTAGGACTTGGGGCTCACTGGGATTAATCTTCTCACTTATTAGCCGTGAAATTTGAAGTTTTGTTTCAGGATGATGATATCTGCTACCGTCAGACCACCATATAGAAGCCAGGCGTAATGCGTTGATAGACACCACTTCAGTATGAATTAAGAGATGTATCAATTGCTGGTCCTCGATACCACGAAGCATGGCAAAGCAAATGAAACTCTTCAAGAACTTTAGCTTCTCGGAATGGGATTTGTCAATTTCTGCCAGATTCTCGGAAACCGAATCAATGAAATCAATAACTAGCTCTGGATCTCTCAGCCAGTAACAGTCCAGCAGGTAGTTGATGCACGATTCGTTGATATCTGTTTCGAAAAACAACTTGATTGCTTCCCGGAATCTGGTGAGCTGACTTCCGATCTGAGACGAATGAGGTGAACAAGAATGAATCAAGCATTCGCTGCAAGCAAATTCAAGATCTTGCATTCTCCTGATAATCAGATCTTGAATTCTGGAAGACGTAACATCCTTCTCCTTCTCATCTTGTTCTAAACAGGTTTCGTGGTTCCTCCTCCTCCTACACTTTGTCAGATACAGATCAAAGCTTTGTAACAGTCTCACCCCCATCTCCAGCTTCGAGATACGATAACCGCACCCTATGGTGGTATCATGCAAGCAGCGAAGATAGTCTAGAGCGAGCTCGAAGCAACTACGGCTACTGCTGCAGGATATCTCCATTATTGTATCTTCTATTCACTCTGAGATCAAATTTGTATCTTGTATAAACATTAGTTCAAGGTTTACAACTTTCTCATGATATGAAAATAGTCAAACGTCGTCGGCAAGACTCTTAATTTTCCTGACCTGGCCTGTGGATACATTAGGGGCCCTTTCCTGGGGCCTAAAGGGGTCAGTTTTTGTCTACTTTCGGCCGAAGTGCGTTTCCAAGTAACCTACTTTCGGCTAAAGCAGTAAATGTTCATTTTCGATACCTACAAAAACTGTAAATAATTTTACCAGAATGCAAACACTACAGTCAAAACTGCTCATATTATACTACTAATATCTTGAACTATTTTTTCATCAATACCATCATTATCCAGGTAACCTAATTAGAACTTTGAGGGCACCTAAAACTCTAGACATATTAAGGTAACAATTCTTAAAACTCCAGGTAACATTTGTTAAAAATCCACACAAAACTCACTAAGTATACGTTAGCTTGCATTTTTTTAGTCTATATAGAAAAATAGAAGTTAGCCTATGCCTATGCTAGCGAGACCGAGACGGATGCAGCAGGAACGACTTATTCTGGTGTTTGCTTCTATCATATTTATCATTATTCCAAGGAGGTACCTGTGCTGACTCCAGTTGGGCAACTTGCCTGATTTAATATATATATATATACATATATATATATAATTAAAAAAACATTGGAAAATGTATCAAGAATTTTATCTTCATGATTATGTCTTCCACTCACCCTGAGACCAGATTTGTTCTTTTCTTGTTGCAACCTGCAAGATTCTTTAATCTTCTTGTGTTGGTGGAGACTTCAGGTCCCTACCCTGGGGCCTAAAGGAGGGAACTTTTGCCAACTGTCGGCCAAGGTGCATTTCCAAGTAATGGACATTTTTACGCCGCATAGAAACGAATTCGAGGCAAATCCAGATACTAAAGCAGTAAATGATTAATAATACGTATTGGTCATTTTCAATAATATCTACAAAGATTGTAAAATAGTTATAATACTAAGGTAATTATTGAAAGAGTAAACTTTATTAATATCCTTACATTAATATTAGGAGTATGATCAATTATTATATCTTTATATTAATTACAATAACAATATTGATGAAAGTTGTACCATTTAAGACATGAATTAAAGCAACTATTGAATAAAATAAATTAGACTCATTGATAACAAAGTACATTAAATAAAGGTATTTTAAAGAAATTAAAAGTTAATTATATTCTTCAATTACAAAGTAAATTACAATTTGAAACAGATAAAAATAGAAAACATAACTATTAAAATGGAACGAAGGGGGTTATTATTATAATACTAAAGCAGTAAATAGTTATTCCCTCTGTTCTATAAGATAAGGTCATTTTTCTTTTTGATGATTGTCCTAAATTATGAACTTGCTCCCTTTGAAAGAGCGTAGTTAGTTTACCAATTTGCTACCATGCCCACATTTAACGTACATCTTTATCAATAAATATATTATTAATCATTATAAGAGTAAAAATACATCACTAAAGCTAGTATTAACGAAATGACATCTGAGGAAATTATTTAGCAAAAAAGATTGAGTATACATTAATTTACATTTTTAATCTATACTAGAAAAAAGAAACAATAGAATTAATCCAAGATGTAATTTATAGAAGGTCAATTATAAAACCAATACTATGATTGCCAACTATGCTAAATTAGAATAGTTAAAATGATTTCGTGACTGTGGTGAATGCAATAGGAAAGAGATAGTCTGATGCATGCTTTACATAACGAGATTTTTTTATGAAATATTAGGAGCATGAGATTTATTAGATAAAATCTCATTAGATAAATGAAGTAGAGAAAAAGTGGGAAATAAAAAAGAGAAAATTTTTGTTTATACATTGTTAATGTATACTTGTGCGGTATTAAAATGTCTTCTCTAAATAAGAATGCAACTAGCTCACAAAGCAATAACAAAGAGGACAGTGTAGAAGATCAGTTTATTAAAATAAAGACTATAAGATTATTAAAATAATGCAAAAATGATAAGATACCATTAGTAGATATAAAGTAAAAATTTGTTTTGCTACTTACCCAAATGAAATTCTAACCACGTATTTCCTTTGAATTTCCTTTTAAGGACAATAGGATGGAATTAATTTAGGTACAAAAGGACGAGTTCAACGTACATAGATGTATGGTTGGACGTTTGGCGTTTTTTATTTTTTTAAATTCGAAGAACACTTAAACTAGAAAAGAATTTAAAGTCTTTGTCCTTTTATTATTTTTTTTTTGTTTGAAGAGGCACTACTTATTATCGTACTCATAGAAACAAAAGTTTGTACATTTGTCCATGTTAGAACACTGATAGCACATAAAAAAATATTGCACGTGTATATATTGATAGTGCATAAAAATATTACGCATAAAGATTCTCCAACTGTAGTACATGAAATCTATTGTGGAATGTTTCATGTCTTTTTTTGAACTTTCATTTTTAATAAAGACACATAGCATATTTACCTTGCATCGGTCTTCAAGGGATTCGTTATCAAGGCCTCAATGGTCCATAAAATTTAACAGGTAAATACCATATTCAAAATTGCTCACACTGCTATCTTAAAGTATTTTTTCATGAATACCATCGTTATCCTTGTGAACACCAACTTAATTAGGAGTTTAAGAACACCTAAAAATCAAGACATATAACTCCTAAAAATCAAGACACCAACTTAATTAGGACTATGATTATTCACGTAACATTTCTTAAAAAATTAAAACATGAACTCACCAGACAAATCCTGCCAACTTAGCTATAAAATAATCTGTTAAGTGTAATTCTCTTGTCAAAAGGAATTGCTTATCCTTTTAAACTAACAGTGGAGGGCAGAAAAAACTATGACAATTAGATAGCATTAAAGCCATCATCAAGGCTGAATTTGCTAAAATCATCTTTGCAACAAGAGATCATCAAGGCTGAATAGCCAAAATCATCTTTGCAACAAGAGTTTGCTTAGTAAACTAATAATTATTATCAAAAAAATTTATGAAAAAACAACGTGACTAAATATAAGATGCTATCCCAACATTGAATTTTCTAGCTGAAAACATAAAAACTGAAGAAATAAAACACCCCTTAAAAAAATATTGCCCATCTTCTTAAATATTTGGAAGAACTAGTTTTGTACCCGATCGTTGAACGGGAATCGTAGAAAAATAATAAATTATTTAGTTAATTTTATAAAAATGCCAATATAAAATACAAATTTAATGTATAATCTATTATAACATGTCTTGAGTATATTATTATGTGCTCAAATAGGAATTACAAACCCGTGCTCAAATAGGAATTTATATTTGACTGTACGGGTCAAATACATATAGTTAATCGGATTCAATTAACTTTTTTTTGTCCATAAATTTCGTGCTATGCACTATGTCATGATAATGCACTTAATAATAAAATTTATTAAGAATCCTATTTCCAACATCAGATATCGACTTTTGTTATTAATGGTTCCTTTTGAAATTAGTTACTTTTTTATTTCTTGTAGTGATAACAATTCTTATTTACTTCGGTTCCCTATGCAGTACACAAATTATTGGCATGAATTTGGAGATATATCTAATAGAGATATTTATGTCTCTTTTATTTATATCGCGTTACTTTCTAGTTCCTTTTTTGGGTAGGAAATAAGAATAATATAATATTAAGAATTCTTATAGAAAATAAGAATTGATATACATCCAAACAAAAAAGGAGCAAGCCATGTAGGAAACTACTTGCCGTCTCGTTAAGCCACGTAGGAAAGAGAAAACATGAAGGGATAAGAATGAGAATACGACTTTATTATATATATATATATATATATATATATATATATATATGATTTATTAAGAATCCTATTAAGAAACTACTTGCCGTCTCGTTAAGCCACGTAGGAAAGAGAAAACATAAAAAGATAAGAATGAGAATACGACTTTATTATATATATATATGATTTCGGATATGGAATCCGGAAGAATCAATACTCAGAAATGGCGTGCAACTTTTCAAAAGTTCATAAAGTGGGTATAAGATTAAAAAATGGAGTGCAACTATTCAACCAATATTAAATGTAATAAGATTTGGCTTAAATTACCAAAATGTCCAGGTGGAAAAACTCATTCAATTTCTACCAAATTGTGTGAATTCCATCTCCATTTCCCTCAGTGACCTGCCTTAACCTAAGACCACCATCAACTCTTCCATCTTACATTCCTTAAAAATCTAAGGTTCGTTTGTATTGCTATTTTTGAAATTTTTATAAAAAAAATATATTGTATCGATTTCATATATGTAATGTAAAAAAATGATTGGAAAATATATTCACAAAAAAAAATATTTTTTATGAAAAATTACAAAGCAAACAAGGCCTTGATTTTCCCAAGAACTAGATAAGGGAGAAAATCAGTCAATACTTATTATCTCTCACCAAATTGACAATTGTCTATTGCCCAAGTTTGATATCACAACCCTGTCGTCCATTGCTGGAATAATTGGTGATACACAAGAAGTACTTACAAGGGAATTAAAGAGGTCAATAATTGTTGTACAAAATTATCCAATTTTTGAACTTTCCTAAATGGAAACTTAAGTTCTAGCAGAACTCAAGGCTGCTTTCCACACAAACAGAGGAAATTCTGTTTCTTTTACCTAGGATTTTGTTCGCATTCAAATATCAGTAGTTGTAATCCTTTAATTGGTGTGGTTGACTTTCATAAGCAAGTTCCAGTTATAGCCATTTTTTTCTTGATTTTTTGATAAGGGCTGAATTTTGTTGAAGATGTGCAAATTCTGAGAGGCAGGGAAGCATATTTCAATATCGCCAAAATTGGACATTATGTGCACTCCAATGGACATAAATGTGTTCTTCAGCGAAAATAGAGTAAGCTACTTCAACTTGCATGGGAATGTCAACAACATTCCTCTTACTGCTACTTACGATCCGATTTATAATAGCAACCTCGAAGAAAATTAAACCAACTTAATTATATTACCAAATTACTTCGTAGTTAAAACCGCATAGGATTGCTTCATGTGAACCATCACGCAAGTTCCAATCTTGATTGGTGTTAGCAGATTAAATATCTTCAACGAAGTTTTCTATTTGTTTTTAGTCGGTTGGAGTCCTAGTTGATTTCCTTTTACATGTCCTAGTCCGTTAAACCTTCGTAATACTAGTCCTGGTAGTAATTAGTTTAGCAAGTTTCCTTTTCCTTTGTAATTTTGAGTCGGTAGGATGCCTCTATAAATTGCGAAGCATGCAGCATTGTTTTCTTGAAAAAAGTTGAGAAAATATAGTTTTAAATAGTTGAATTGAGTCTTGAGAGTGGATTTGAGAAAAAGCCTCTAATTGAAATTTGTAAGTTCTCGTGAGTGAAGAGTTATAACTTGATATTATTATTGTTGGCTATTGAGTTAATAAATTATTGAGTTGTAGTTGTGTGTTTATTCTCCTCCTCTTTCCACATATTTTATATGTAGTAAAATTGCTTCCATTGCACGTGATTTTTAGTGCCAACGAACTTACATGAGCTTAATTATTATGAGCTTTGTTTCTTGCAAATTTATTATTTGAAAAATATATAGTTAGGAGCTAATAATCAGCCATCAACTTGAATTTTATTTAATCATTAGTTAAAATTAACAACAGAAAGAAAAGTATTTATATAAAAAGGACCCTAACTGGTATGTAAAGTACCTCACTTTGTATAGGAAAAGTGTTTATTTGGCCTCAAATCGAAGTTGAGTTATTCAATTGGTTATGCTACATGAAAAAATTGCAACGATGTGATGTTTCATCATCCTTACATAAAAAGATTTTAGTGATTTCTCTATTTTACCCATGTTTATCAGAAATGCGCATTGACACGGTGCATATCGATATCTACTACAGTGCACGTTGCTAATCAACGAAGAAAAAATGATTCTTTACAATATGTATCCTAGATGTTGAATAAATTCAATTCGTCAATTACTATCTTTTTATGACACCATCTATGAAAATTTATTTAATCACCAATATAAATTAATTAACAACTATAAAAAAGTATTTATGCTTTGATAAAAAGTACCCTAACTTGTACGTAAAGTACCACATTTGTGTAGGAAAAATGTTTAGTTGTCCTCAAATTAAAGTCGTGTTAGTCAATTAGTTGTGCTATTAAAAAAATTGTAATATTACAATATCTCATTGTCCTTACATGAAAGCCTTTTAGTAATTTCTTTATTTCACCCTTGATTACTAATAAATGAAGAAAATATAATTCTCTTTTAATATATAAGTTTGGACAAATTCAATTTGTCACATACTATCTTCTCTATGACACTATTTATGAAAATTTTTTTAATAACTAATACAAATTAATAAAAAACTGTATGAAGAGTACTTGTACAAAATGTACCCATGCATACACACATGC
Source organism: Coffea humblotiana (assembly GCA_023065735.1). NCBI lineage: Eukaryota > Viridiplantae > Streptophyta > Magnoliopsida > Gentianales > Rubiaceae > Coffea > Coffea humblotiana. Next base: position 26,798 of record JACYVW010000190.1, read on the forward strand.
ATGCATGCGAAGAAATGTTTATTTGGCTCCAAACTAAAGTCTAGTAAGCCAATTAGATGTGTTGCATTAAAATTTGAAATGCTGTGAGGTCTTATTTTCCTCGCATCAATATCTGTTAACAATTTTTCATTTCATCCTTGTGTTCATCAAAGTACACATTAATTTTCATTGAATTGCACATTACTATTTATTAAAGTGCATATAGCTAATCAATGAAGGAAAAATGATTGTTTTTTTATAACAAATACAATGTAGAGGTTGGATATTCACACATTCTTATTTCCACTATAGCACCGTGTAGACGTGTACCTGAAACCAATTTCAATATGCCTTTTTTAAAATGAGGCAAACGCCATAAGTCACCAATTCAAACATAATACTAAAATAAGTCACTAATCGTAAATGCAATAATGAAATAAAGAAACAAGAAGTACTTTTTAATCTCCCATTTTCAAACCTAGGGGAAAAAAGGAGTCAAAAAGCCAAGATACTTGGTGTGTGACTGGATTGTAAGTGAGATAGGAAAAAAAGGCTAGAGACAAGATTAGCAGACACCATGGAATCATATATTTCAAGGGTTTAGACATGAAAGTTTCTTTCCTTCTTGTTGAGGATTTCATTGCTGTAAATACAATTTGGGGTTGTTATTGGTGTCGACATGATGACTTGTTAACAGCGACGGACAGCCATATATGTTCATCGTCAGGTTATTTCCTTTGATTTCTTTTTTAAAAGTGTCCGACAAATGATTAACTCTAGTTTCATTATGTTTAAAGTGTCCTGTAATAAACCAAATCTAGTTTCCATATACTATACCATTATCAAGACTTTATTGGTTAATACACGATACCTATCAAATATTTACCTTAAGAAACATTACCTTTTTATGTGAGTTTTCTAAAACAAACAAACTCTTAGTTTCTTTTTATTAGTTAATGTTAGAAAAAACTATACAAATAGAAACAAAAAATGATAAATAAAAGAAAATTTGATCATGGCAAGAATTTTAACTTTTTCAACTTCATTCAACTCATTTCAAATATCCACCTTTTTTAAAGGCAAGTCAAGTTTTTTTCTCCCTTGCACTTTCTCCAGTTATAAGTTAATTTATAACTAATTAAACGTTAAGATCAATGATGATTTTCTTGCCCATCATTGATCACATATATTGAGAGAAGTATAGTGCTTTATACACTGTTCTTTTAATTAATTTTTTTTTGTTAATCATCGTCTATTGAACTTTCATTTTAAGTTAGTGTCCTTCATTTTTCATGATTTTTTTTGGTTCCCTACTTGACTGTGCGTCCCCCTTAAGCTAGAATCCTGCATACATCCCTGCTTTTTAAGCTTTTTTAGTTTTGTTTGTTTTAATATATTTGGGAAACGTAGCATGAATCAAATGATTTAACTGGATAAATTGTCATTCAACTTCAGCTTCTTCCTGACTTAGTGATATTATCAATTTGATTAGGATTGATAACAAGAATTTAATTCAGGCGTTGGGTTTCAATTAATGAACACAAGGAAGATTATGATTTACTTCATCCGTAAGTAATTTTTGGCCAATTTGTTGATGCAAAAATATGATTTGGTGTCTATGATTAGTTGACAAATTGAAGAACAGATTTCATCTTGAATCGGAATTTTTGGTAGTTGTAGTTTTTTTAATCTTAAATTTTTGTTCTTTGTTATAATTTTAGATTTCAATACAACCCCCATCTTTTGGTTTAAATTGGGATTTTCATTAATTAATCATTCTCTAAGGTTTGAATTGGACTTGCTAATACTACAAAACAATTAGCGATACTGATAACAGTAACTAATTTTTGGTGAATTTGACAAGCATCATAGAAGCAACTTTAATCTGTTTGCACCGAGTGACTTATCATTATGTATTAAATCTCTCTATACTTCCTTCATCAACTTTGGGTAAATTTGGATTCTAAAAATCTAAAAATAATTTTGTTAATACCAACATCTAAGCAATTATTTTTTTTGGTACTATTTGAATGGCAATGCCATAATAGCATTTCAATAACGTACTTAAATACTTGAATTAGTAATCCAACTTCAAGCCTCTAAAGTTTATCATTTATAACAACTTCCTTCAATCAGATGTTCAATTCAATTCTATACAACAACTTCCTTCTATTATTAGGTCATCCCTACATTTAGCCTGCAGGGCAGTTCCACATGGACGTTCACAAATTATAAGGGAGTAATACTCCTTATTTATCATTTTATTTGTTATTCTAAGGTCAGATTTGGCACCCCTCGAGCTTTGTAAAATTATGTTGTAATTAATAAAATAATGGATTTGCATCCCAACCCGTAACGGGATTGCCAACAATTTAAAAAAAAAACCTGTAAAATTTTCCGAATATCTTGCCCAATTTGTCCTTTCTTCCGATAATGTAATTATATACTTGACTAGAACAATATAAGAATAACAAGAAACAACCTACCAAATTTCTGTTATGTCAACTTTTTTTCCCATTCAATAATATACTTGACTGAAAAATATGAGAATACAAGAAATAACATGCCAAATTTCTGTTGCAGCACCTCTATTTTCCCTTATCCCTTCCCTTTTCTTTGATAATCAATTTCATAATATTGTGCACAAAATAGAAGTAATTATTATTGGTTTGATTGAAGATGACTCTTTTTTCCTTTTTTTTAAGAGTATCAACAGTGATTCTTCACTTATTCGCGATTGGAGATGACTTTTCTTTTCTTGTTCGATAAGAATTAAAAAATTAAGGTTGTAAATCGTTTGATATCTTTACTCAAACACCATTTATAATCTCACCTTACCACATGTAAACCTAAGTCAGTCAGCTGTCGCTTATTGTGGCCTAGCCCGGCTCATTTACCATTAATTTGGTCCTAGTTGGGCTTTGATGGGCCTACAGCCAATATAAGGGAGGAATCTTACATTATGGCCCAAACTCGACCCATTAAAGATATACATTTGTTCGATTCTTATCTCTGCAGCGGAGTTTGTTTGGACTTGGGTCGGGGAGCAAATTTTGTGCATTAATTGTTTTTAAAAGAATTATTAACAATAAAGTTAAATAATAGAGCATGCAATATATTAAGGGTGCGTTTGATTCTACAGAATTGGAATTGAATTGGAATTGGAATTCTATAGAATTAGAATTCTATGAATTGGAATTCCAAAACATTGGAATTCTTTTGTTTGGGAAATGCATAGATTTGATACATAATTCATTTGGAATTCCAAATTCTTTGTTTGGATGGGAGAAGAATTCATTAAGAATTAGAATTGTTTCCAACTAACATTTCCTTACATAAAAAATTTCTTCTTTTTATTGTATACTAATTTTTTAACATTTAGCTAATTGTTACTAAAGCTTTAAGGAAAAAGCCAATTAGTGCCTTTAATAATTTATTTTTTCTTGCATTTAACTAATTGTTACTAAAGCTTTAAAGAAAAAAACAAATTAGTTCCTTTTCTACAAAAAAATATTATTCTTGTTTCTTTTTTTCTTAATTAAATTATATTAAATAAAAAATAATTGTATATTCTAACTTAAAAAATAGTTAATATTTAGCAAGTTAACACCTTGATGCTTTTTTTAAAGTTAAGAACTTTAAATTTTAGAAAATCAAAAGCCTACGCTATGATATGAATTGGGGAGGAAAGTCATAACTTGTATCTATTATAAATGTTTGGGTTTGTATCTATGATATCCCCTTCGATCATAGTAGTCACACCTATGCCAACCTCATTAGTATTCGGTCTCCCATGACTAGCAATACTCACTTTAATCAACTCTGCATCCTCCACTTCTGTCCTCTGAGTTAGGTTAGCTGCTATTTCTTCTGTGCTCATCTTCTCCGAATCTTTGTATGCTTCACGGTACTCTATCCACTCCTCTTAAGCTTTCTGCACTGTTACCATTGTATGTCTTTGTTTGTTGTTGAATTCCCACTCATTTCTGCACTGTTTACCTAGTTCACTTGTTTCAGTCCTTAGTATTTCTAGTTTATTTGTGTCACTCAGTATATGAAATGCCACTATCAACTCCTACCGTCCAATTGATGCCATTTCAGTCCTACAATTTAGTTAGTTGGCCTTATTCAACTATAGAGTTCTGGGAGAAATTTCACATTCAATTGCTTCCTTTACCACGCCAAAACGAGCTAGCTTAGACCTGCTTTAAAATTTTGTTAATTAACTACAATCTAATGAGTTCATGTACTTTAAATTCGATATATTGCAATACGAAAAGGATGGAACTAGTTTGCCAGGTACTAGCTTTATATATGTTTTTTTTAAGAATTTCCCAGTCATTCATCAAATCATCTTCTTGTGGAAAATTTTGATTAGAAAGCCAGCAAATCAGCAATAAACGGCCAATCTAGCACTAATCAATATTCAGAGTGCCAATTTCTTATGGCACAGGTACAAATATACCAATATGATTGTGCTGGTAGTAAGATTTCCATAATAACCAATAAGGACTGGGCAAGTACATGATCCAAACAACAGGCATCATTTGGTTTAGGTAGCTTTATACCTTGTGAAACTGAAAACCATGAACTGAGCCAATTCCAGTCTGGAGAGTGAACGTCAATGAGCAATACAAAGAGACCTCCTAATTCCTTTCCCACCTAATATGCTTCCAAACCCAAACCACCCCCCCCCCAAAAAAAAACAAAAAAAACCCACACCACTTCCCACCCAATGCACGGCATCGATCTGATCTTGTTTGGCTATGCTGAGATGCATAAAGAACAGTAAAATTTTAAAAACTTCCACCCCCGTGCATGCTAATCAAAAGGCCCCTCTAATACCATCCAGGCTCTCTCCTAAAGATACTCTGCCAAAAAAGAAACAAACTTCTGATAAACAGCAGCAACATTGAAAAGAAACAAAAGATAAAACAGGAAGGATGAAAGACTGACAGATGATTAGGGATCAAGTCATCATCATAGTTAATTATAGACAAGTAAACAATGTAGAGATGTGTAACTTGAGATAAAAAAGAAATCATTACAGCTGTTGCAGAACACAGAAACATGCAGCTTATATTCTGATTACTGATGATTGTAAAGCTATCTTGATTGAGGGTGCAAACTGATTTAGAATTTGGGGAAATCTACCTAGTGAATGGACACAGTTTTAAAACTACAAAGAAATACAAGCCAGATGGACTAGGATTGGACTAACAATGGAAATCAAGTCTTTTTTTTAATCAAAAATCAAGTTAATAGAACATAACAATGCCAAAGAACTTTATTTAGGAATCCAGCTTCCTCGTTCCTTGTGCTCCAACCATAAATTTATGACTTCCCATCAAAATTATCCAGGATATATAGTTACTAACTGACATCAAGAATCGCAATCAACGATAGCTCATGCTTATAGAAACCAAGACCATGAAGCAAATGTCTCGACATTTTACATGAGATGATAAATCAACTAGGGAATTGATTAATATTTCAATTAATGCCACAAATATACCATTCCATTTTCAAAAGAAAGCACAAAAATACAAATATTTGAGCACAGGTATAGTGCGTCAATAACAAGAAATTACCCTCAAATCGATGAGGCCAATAATGGAGAATCCATGTACAAGGGATGCCCACAACATGTCGTGCTGAGAAGGCTATCTCCGCCGGTCATCTTTAGCTGCAGCTATTGGATTCACTGGATTTGAGCCAATTTACAAAAAGAAACCCTATAATTTCACTCTTAACATGCGTAAATGAGAGTAGATGTTCAATGCTGGGAAAAGGCAGAGGAGGAAGATGAGTAAGAGTAGAGACGAGGCGTCAGTTATGGAAGTATGGGAGGAGGCAGAGGAGGGAAGTATGGGAGGAGGCAGAGGAGGAAGATGTGAAGGAGAAAGAGCTGCAAAAGAAGCGATGGTTGGTCTGCGACGAGAGAGAGGGAGAGAGGACTTTCATTTTCAGTTTTGTTTTCATTGATTATATAGAGACCCGTTTTATTGATTTAATCCACTTAGGATCCGCGTACTAACCCGAATAGGAGGTGAAATTATGGAATTAGAATTGTAATTCTTAGGGGGATAATTTCAGAAACCTCCCTTGAGGTTTTCAGCAATTACAGAGAGCTCCCCTCAAGTTTCAAAAAATTACACCTATCTCCCTCACTTTTTCACAAATATCTTAAAATACCCTTCTTTTAAAGAACAAGACAAAACAAAATAAGATTTTAATCTTTAACTTCTTGTATGCGGTATACTCACTAAAACAAAGAGTTTAGTGATTTCAACTCATCTCATAATTAATTACTTGCTAATTCTTACCTAATGCAACTTACTACCAATAGTAAACCAAAAAATGTCCTATGTACCTAGGAATATAATTCATCATTAGTCTAGCACTCTAAAAATAGAGATAAAATTCTATTTTCATAAAAGAGAGAATCAATGAGTTTTTTAATTGCTAGACTTTTTCGCTTAACAAATATAATAGTCACTTCTCTATCTTCCAATTCTCAATTTCATTTTTTCCCTATATCACTGCCACTTTTTTCATCTTCCCTTAATTTGACTAAAATTTATAGTCTGCACCTTGTTAATCGGTAACTTCAATTGGTTAACATTTGTAAAGAGTAAAACTATTGGAAAAAAGAAAGAAAAAAAGGGCCTAAAATTTTTATAGTAAGAAAGAGATAAGAAGATAAAAAAAAAATACAGATAATTTCAGAGATGGTAAAAACATGATAGTGGTGTGGTTGGTAACAATGGAGTGTGGCATTTGGTGAGAGGGAGAAGTGGTTGTAGGAGAAAAAGAGAGAAGAGTATGAAAGAGGGATGGAGGGAGGGAGGAAGAGATGAAAATTAGAAAATTGATGGAAAGTGTTCTTTGAGATTAGAAAATTACAAGTAGAATAATAAGAAGTATTTTTCAATTTTAAATGTCCCTTTATGAATTAATTATTAAATGGAGGACATTTTAGTCATTTGATTGGACCAAGGGAGGTCTGTGAAATTATTAAAACTTCGGAGGAGCCGAGTGAAATTGTCAGAAACCTCAAGGGAGGTTTCTGAAATTATCCCATTCTTAGGTCTTACCAAAGAATTGAATTTGTGGAATTGATGGCCCATAGAATTCAAATTGAATTCTAGGTGGCGTTTGGTTCGCACATCGGAATTGTATTCGGATTCGGAATCGGATATCTTGCATTTGGAACGGGGTCATTCATTCCAATACATTTGTTTGGTTCAAGTACCTGGAATGTGTATCATTACTATAGTTGATGTTTGGTTCGTCAACTCTTTCGGAATGGAATATAATAAATATATTATAAACCACATCGTAAATGATAGTTATTGGCTCTTTGTAAATGGGATATAAGAAATTTTCACTAATTAAATATATTAGTATAAATGTATTAGTAAATTTAGTCTAACTAATTAATAATTTCTATAAGTAAACATGTATAATTATTAGTATAATTGATAATATTAATTATATTACATAAATTAATATACATTATATAATACATATAACTAATAATATTATTATTATAAGTTTGTAACTAATTAAATTAAATATTATATATATAATTAAATATAAATATACAAATGTTATAATATAAATATATAATTATAATTATATAATATATACAAATATTAATTATACTAATATTTTATATAAATATAATATATATTACATATTAAATATAGTTATTATTATATATTATTATATTTAAAATAATAAATATAATTATAATTATATAAATTATTAATATTACATACATGTATATATTATAATTATATGCACATATAATATACATTTATAAATATACATATATATTATAAATATATTATTATATAATATTAATAAATTTATAATATATATTATATAGGTATAATTATATTTAACTAAATAATTATAATATATAATTATATAATATAATAATATCATTATTATAAGTTTGTAACTAATTAAATTAAATATTATATATAATTAATTATAATTATACAAATGTTATAATATAAATATATAATTATAATTATATAATATATAAATATTAATTGTTACTAATATTTTATATAAATATAATGCATATTAATATTAGATATAGTTATTATTATATTTAAAATAATAAATATAATTATAATTATATAATTTATTAATATTATATACATGTATATATTATAATTATATGCACATATAATATACATTTATAAATATACATATATATTATAAATATATTATTATATAATATTAATAAATTTATAATATATATTATATAAATATAATTATATTAACTAAATAATTATAATATATATTTATATAATATACTAATATTATAATAAAATATTATAATTATAATATATTTAATATGTATATATTATAATATAATATATAATATTATAAATATTAATTATACTAAATATTATGTAATTATAGATTTTGGAATCAAACTTGGGTTTTGGACAAAACCCACCCTTTTACTAGGGAACGGAGAGATGCCAAATTTTTTAGAAATCATTCCAAAATTCCAATTCCCATACTAGTGAACCAAACACCAATTATGGAGTTTTATTCCATTATTTCATTCCGATACCCTTTTACCAAACGCCCCCCTAATTCTCTAGCATTGATAGTGTCCAAACAGAAGATTTGGAATTGGGGCCCCAATTCCAATTCTAAACCCCAATTTCATAGGGAACCAAACATAAGGTAATTGGCAAAGTTATGAACTTAAAAAAATAAATAACACTAAGTACAATATTTTATCCAATTCTTTCAATAACAATAGAACTACTACTTTAGGATTAATACATAAAAATTCATCATTGTCCTCGATGAGTACCCATAAATAATACGATTCATACAAATCATAAAAATATAACTCATGAAATTTTAAGCCTCACGAAATACAATAAAACCAACGACAATAGCACCTTTATTGTCTCAAAAAACTTTCCCAATTGGAGTATTATGATATTGTGTGTGGGTATATATATATATATATATATTACATATATGTATATAAAGCAGCAATAGGATCGGTTATTGGTTGGGTTGTGGACAAAGTCAGCATAAAGATATCAAATTATCGACCAACTGGTATGGCTTGTACTTGGGCCGAACAATGGGCTATGCTTATTTGTTTGATGTCCAAGTGCCCAGCCGAAAGCCTTGGGGCTAAAATTACAAAATTTACCATATATGCATGGACATGTTGTGTATTGTGCAATTGAATTGTTTGCGGAGTCGATTACTATTTCATCTTCATATTTTAATTTTTTTATTGTCGTACTATCAAATAACCACTAGCATAGTAAAAAAATAAATATAACAATTTAAAAAAAGCAATATATAATAAAAAATCAGAAAAACAGCAGAAAATTTATAAAAATATCATTTTTCTACATATTTTTATTTTTTCAGTTTGTTAAATTTTGTGTATTATTTAGTTAATAGTTATTAGACTTTAAGGAAACAAAAAAGAATTAAAATATGATGTTTACGGAAGAAAAAAATAGTAATATAATAAAAAGTGGGATAGAGAGTGAAACCAGAAGTAGGAAAAAAGATCAACTATGAGATTTGAGTCTTTCGCTAGTGATACAAAAACCATTAGGCATGAGGGCTGATAACACAAGGCTTTCAATTTCTCAAAGTCTTTTTTATTGATACGATAATTTCTAAGTTACGCCTACTCCTACCCTACATGAGAGGGAAGGGATGAACTCAAAGGTATCAATGGAGAACTCGAAAGAACTAAGCACCACTGAATTAGACAGGTACTTGTGCACTTGCAGATGAAATTTTCAGGAATTTTAGAGAAAAATATAAATCAAGAGATTTGATCCCTTAACCTATGTCCAGAGTCAAATGTTTTAATTTCTCAAAGTGAAGCAACGGCTTCTCTCATTACAAGAGGCTAATTAAGGGCTAATGACGTCAACATCTGCCAAAATATAAATCAAGACATTCCGAACCTAGACAACTGCACTGGGTAACGAGGGCATCGAAACGCAATGAATGGAAGTAGTGCAAAACTGACAAAATGACAGTTTGCGAAGATTGGGTTGTTGAGATATACTACTTGGCAAGTGAAGATAAAAGGGAAAGGGGCAAATTTGCAATAATACTTTGCTCGAATTAAATTTATAGTTGTATCATTGCACTTGGGATTAGTGTACCAGAGTCCGGCTCAGAAAGGCTAATTGATACCCCTGGCTATTAGCAACAAATAACAGAGACAATAAAATAGAGAAGCTACTAAATATGATCAACAAGCAAAACCCAGAAAATACCAAAAAAGTAGTATGGAAGTTGTAGATACCAAAATTTTACTATTCATTTTATTCATATTTTTGTTTATTTTACTCATTTTTAATTTTTATTTTATTTCATTTTATATTAAGAAAATCATTTCTTTTATCAAACACAAAATTTTAGCATTTTTATTTTATTTAATTGATTTTGTTTGATTTTTATTTTATTTTCATTTTGTTAAGAAAATCATTTTTATTATTATTGATTAGTTCATTGGAAAGGAAAAGAAGAAAAATCATCAATCAAAATCAAAATTTTTCTAGCATTTCATTTAATTCGGTTAATTTTGTTTTATTTTTATTTTTGGTTGATAAAAAAAAAAAAGAAGGAAAAGGCAAGGCAGCAGAAATATCAGCAGCAATTTTCCAGCCTTTTTTCATTTTTCCCATTTTTGGCTCCATCGGACCACGACAGTACCCAAAGCCACTTGGCTCAATCCAACCATCAAGAAGGATCCAGAAATAATCTGTCTAACGGCTCTAATAAACACACAAAAAATGGTTTTTTGATGGCCATTGAGGTGAGGGTTTAAGGCCCCTCATCTCATTTAAATAGCAGAGGAACGACTGAAAAAAAAAAAGAGAGGCTAGGAATCTGGTGGCGGCTGGAAAAAGGTAGGAGTGAAAGGGAGAGAGCCGAGAGAGGGGTAGAGACGGGGTTGAGAAAGAAAGCTTCAGGTTACGGGCTGGTAGAGAGGACCGAGGAAGGTTGAGGGCTGAGAAAACAAACCAAGGGAAAATCTGAGGTAGAGAGAGGAAAAGTGAGGAGAGCATAGGAGAAAGATCGAGAACCAGAAGAGGGAGAAGATTTGGTACTGCTCTTCGAGGATCAGGAGAACAAGAGTTGGAATCACCCCAATCTACCATCGACCTGTGGATCCTTATTGAAAGAAAGCATCGTGAGCTCTTCTTTTCCTTTAAATTCTAGTTCCTTTTCAAAGTTCAGATTTTTGAAGCCTTCGAAGCGTGTATTCCTTGAGTTTGTTTACGACAACTTTACTGTTTTCGTTGCTTATTGTTCCTTTGCTCTTGCTTCATGGTCATCGAGAACTTGCCCCTTCGTTTGTGAAAGCCAAGTCTTGTGGCTCTGATTGGTCATGATTTAGTGGAAGGATTGTAACCCCATTAGATGTGTTTTGGAATCTGTGTGACTGAATACTTTATGAACTAAAAAGCTGTCAACTTTCGTGTTGTTTTCCTCCGTGAAACCGAATGCGTATGATCCAAGAATGGCGAGTTGTATTCCTAGTATCTTAGTGTTTATTTGCTGCGCTTTATGACTAGCTACCATAGGTAAGTTTGTTGCAGTAGTTTGAAGTGCTTTTCGAAAAAACCTTAGTTGTTTCAATTGAAGTTTGTAAGCATGATCAGTTGGTTCTTGTTTTGTATGGGCATGCTTTTCGATTAGCGTTTAGTTTGTAATGTCGAAATAATCTTTTTTGCTTGCAAAAAGTTTTAACCAGAAAGTTTGTAAAGAACCTGGGTTTCCTGGCTTTCATTTGGTCCCTCCCCGCCTCCGTAGCATGATAGTAACATCACCACAAAACTTCTGTTTTTGATGACTTGCCGTATCTGATGGGAGCCCATCTTCTTAGCCTGCATTATGCTCGTTTAGTGTGTTGGATAAGTTGCAAAAAGCTTTAAAAGCTGTAGAAGCCAGAAACCAACAACAAGAAAGAAAGTCTTTTCATGGGTTGCATGATGTAGTCTCGAACTTCTTGTGCGAAAAGCTGTTAAGTTTTCCTTTGCTGCATTTTTTGTGTTTTCTAGCTTTCTTGGCTTGGATCCTCTCGGTTAGGATAGCTAGGGGTAGGCAGTCATGTTTGAGAAATGTTAAGATTGATGAGTGAACATGTGTGATGAAGTTTGTGCAATTTTTCGGCATTTCATTTGTGTGAGTTGGAGCTGCAAAGTTGCAGCAGAAAAATTGCAGAAAATCACATAGTTGCAGCAATGCTTCTGTTTCCAGCTTTGAATGATTCTTTTGGAGCCTTTGTATATTAAAGTTTCACGTTGAAAATGAAAAGGAAAGCTTTGTGTTTCGTTACTTTGATTCCAATTTCTGGTTTGGTTGAAATGTTAAGTGGTGTTTGAATGGAAGGGAATTTACACCAAGAAGCTCAGAAAGTTGGTTTTTCTTTCTCCATCGCAGCATATGTTTTTCCATTTGGTTATTCATCTGATTTTTAATGGCTTGTTTATGATTGGGACTGCGTTAATCAAGATGTTTAGTTGTTAAGGGGTATTGAGAGTTGGTGTTAGCTGGTTTTTGTTTGAAGTTTGGTATGGAATTTAGCTTCATCAACTGGCTGCCGAGAACTTCTACTTGTTGCAGAAATGTTTTCCGTGAGCTTGCATGTAGCATTTACATGAGTCTTGCATGAGACCTTTTCAAGAATTCCCTTGTTTAGCCAGGTGTAATTGTGGTTGGTTCATAGTCTTGTATGAATCTTGCTTTTGCCGAAAGTTTGCATGGAGCTATAGAAGCTCTCGGATGAAAATTGGTAGCAGAGATGATAGAAATAAAACTAGTTTGCCGCAGAGCCTTCGTTTGCATGCATGGAAGTCCTTTTAAAATTGCATTCCAACCCCACATGTTTCTCCTCATGCTAATATGGCCCAACTGATTGAATAAATTAATCAATCCTATCCCTTTAACATGTTATTTTTCCTTTGGCATGCTTGATTTGATTTCGGGCAGAATTTTCATGAATTTTAGGATGAAATAGGGAAAGTTTAATAATTTTGAAGAATTCATAATTTTGATTTCCATTTGATTAATATTTTAGCTAATTTTGTCATTTGATCCTAATAAATTAGTTCCCATTCATCATTTTGTGAAGTTTAGCATCTTATTTTGACATGTTTTATCTTAAGTCATCCATTTTAATTTTCTTCCATTTTAGACCCCTAGTATTCTCATAATAATAAATTGGCCCCTTTTAATTTCTTTAATTCTCGCAATCAAGTTCCTACTCATTTTAATTTCATAGACATGGTTTGTTTATTTTTATTTGAATACTTTGATTGATTTGATTTTGTCTTTATTTCCATTTTTTGCGATTATTTTGTTAATTAAAGTGATACCTTAACCCTTTTATTATTTTGGAGGGTAAATAAGTAAATTCGTGTTATTAGGGTCTCAACTCAAGGGGGATATACTCTATCCCTTATTTTTTGCTTGATTTGACCCTATGTGCTCTTATGTGACTTTACGTGTTCAATCGCTTGCCTTGGAATGTTTTTATTTCATTTCATTTATTCGCTTTATTCGCTTTAATTTTTGTATATTTATTTTTTATTTATTTAATCTGTAATTATTTGAGAAGGCAATTAAATGCCACAATTGTAATAGTTAGGTTATTATATCATTTTATTTAATTCTTTCCCCCTTTAGATTGTAGTAGAGCTCCCCGAATGTAATAGTTAGGGTTTTATTCGTTTTACTTGTTTATGTGTGCCTTGCATGCTTATGTGCTACGTGTTTACCGCTTTTCTAGAACCTTGCATCTAGATATCATGCCTATTTGTTATGTGCTTATGTGAACTTATGTGTTTATTTGCTTTTATTAGTTTTACATGATTTATTTGGTTATAAATGAATGCATGACGTCACCACACTAGTCCAACGCTAGTTGTGGCTTCTTTTTCCGATTTCTCACTAGTCCAACGCTAGTGAGAACTTGTAGACATGGGTTAGTCCAATGCTAGACCCTTAGGAACCCTTCGTGTGACAGCCCCACCTCTCCCTAGGGCGAACCCTAGGGTATCAGCGGACTGCCTGCCCAGCTCTCGCCAGGACTCGGTCGATCAGAGAACTAGTAACTCAAAACATTCAGTAGAAACTTCAAGCAAACGGTACAATTGCCAAGCCATACTACAGTTTCATAACACAGGTCAAACTGATAAAATCAAACTTACAAGAGCTACAAAAAGGAAATCTCTTAAACAACGGGTTACAAGCTTAAATAACACAAGCTAAGAAAGTTCTTGCCCCAAAAGCCCGTCCCAAACCTGTTAAGGAGAACAAAGGGAATGGGGTGAGCTATTGCCCAGTGAGGTTCCAAATAAGACAGTAAGCACATAGATAAATTAACCGAATAAGCCATACTTATTAAATCACAATTCAATTTAAGGATACAGGTGGCTTTCAAAAGCCAAACTCCCCTCAGCTTGTTCATACCGGGGTCCGTTGACTCTCCGTCAACATTTGCATTTAAGGAGTACACCGTCCGTAGAACACCACTTTCTATCATCTCCGTCCACCAATCAACCCCCTACCGGGCCCGCACTCCAAGCAGTGGTTCGGTAATACTCGAGTATACCAGTTTCCAGTGAACAGTAGACAGTCCCCAGGGTTTATCGGTCGTCTCGACCAAGCCCTTGCTGGCTCGATCCAACCGACTCACCTATGAGGTTGGGTACCCAAACAGTAGCAGTAGTTGATGGGGTATCACCCAAACAACTCAAGTACAGTCACATATAGAGAATTCATATCTCATGCAGTCACATATAAAGAGATTATATCTCATAATAACAGTAATTAGAGCCACAGTGAAAAATGGGAAGACCGAGTGCGATAAAGTACACACTCGTCTCCATTTCATTAAAACAAGGTTTGGCTCAAGCAGTGGCAGTTCAACCAATCAGTTAGTTCACATAAGCAGGTAACAGGTAGTGGAACACTCACCCGATAAGCAAAGTGGCAGTCACGTCAAGTCGCGCGGTTTCGTGCACCACCGTTTCCCCCTCCTAGGGCAACGAGTGAAAACGTTAGCGATTCGGTCTAATTCCAAGCAAAATGAGCTCATTAGGTGCCTAAGTGAGTGACTAACTCCACTCAATTCACCCTAAGCTTTAGGCCCAAAATGCAGTAAAAGTTCATGAATAAACAAGTTTAACAAATGTATGAAGGTTGGGTAAAAAGAAAGATTCATTCAAGCTTTTAAAGGTTTCTCGCGGGTGCACAGTCGCGCTCGTGCAGTCTCGGTAAAATGGCTGTATCTCACTGTAGGTAGGTCGGAATTAGGTACCGTCAGTGGCGTTGGAAACTAGACTCAAAGGGCTTTCCAATGGTACCTCACACACTTCCTAGTTCGTCCCCTAGCAGAAACAGTAGCTCGGGAAAGTTGGCTGATTTTGCCCACCTGGATCAGTCTCAACTCTTACTTGTGCACACCCATTCCTTATGCTAACCTTATTTGTTTTGGTTCAAACTCACCCAAATCAGTCCTTTAATGATCATATACAGAAGCTTAAGTCACTTGGTATCATTTGAGCTCAAAATATAACACATCCACATGATCAAAAGTTACCAAAATAAGTTAGTCACCATAAACCCTAAACCAGTCCACTAAGGTTCAATTTTACCACTTCACTTGTTTCAATCTCACTCCAATTCGCACACAAGTTTAACCAACCTCTAGCCAAGTTGTTTAGGCATGAGTAAGGTGCAAATTAACCACAAAATTCAAGGAGAAATCCTTCCTTTGAAGGCTGGTCAGCCAAGCTTATTGAAATCAATCCCAATGTTGCCTTTAGTCATTCAATCTTCTTCTTCTATTGAATTGCTCCCAATTCACATATCAAGTATAAATCTAGCCTAAAAGAGGTTAAAAACATGTAAACCTATCATAAACAATCATGAGCAAGGAGTAACCATTTCATCAAACACTTGGTGTGCACGTTTTTCATCAAACACTTGGCAGGCATACAATGGCAGATTGACATCCCATAGTGTTTCAGTCATAACTGGAGTTATGTCTATTGGATCAGGGCAAACCTTATACCATTTTAAAGCTAAGACAGAGCTCTACAATTCTTATGAAGACACCTCAACCCAGTTCTCAACCTAACTTAGTCAAATTAACCCAAACATTCTCAGATGTTCCCAGTTCGCAGCTCACTGGGAAATTTAACTGGCAGTTCTGACTTATTGAATCATATCTCAGCACACACAACTCCAATTCAGGTGATTCCAACGCCATTTGAAAGCTAAGTTACAGGGTTATAATTCTTATGAAGACATCAAAAGCTAAATCAGTCATCTTCCTGGTCAAAATGACCAATTACAGAGGCAAAATATCAGTTCGGACAGAAACAGGGCATCAGGGGCATTTTGGTCATTTCACAAGCTATCTTGCTCCGATTGAGCTGAAAATTTGCAGGCGTATTCTACACTCAATTCTCTACAACTTTCATGTTTTGTGCAAAAGCTAGTTTGGCCATTTTCATGGTCGAACATGCAGTTGAAGTAGGCACAGAAACTGGAATTGAACTGGAAAATTTCAGCTTACTTCAAGAGATTAACTCTAAATCACAACCAATCAACATGTATTTCACCATTAACACTTCAAGCACATGATAAATCATCATAAAACCAAGATTTAAGGATTGTTTACCTTTCTTATAAGAAGCCTAGATCACCAAATCAACCCACCAAAATGAAAGCTTCAAGCTTGATCCAAAGACTAGGGTTAGAGGAAAGTTTCTCACCAACTCACAAACTCTAACTTTGATTTGTTTGGCTTAGATTTCTATGGTTATTAGGCAAGATTGGAGAGCTTTTTCTCTTCTCTTTTTGCTGCAAGAAGTTCGGCCAAGTGAAGGAAAGAAAAGGCTTCATGAAGGTTTAAATTGGTTCAAGCTTCTTGGTCAAATAACATCCAAGGTCAAAGTTTTGCCACATGGACACTTTCTTGTCCATAACCTCTTCCAAACTTTTGACCAATGCTAATTCCACCCAAACACTTATACCAATTCCTAATTAACACCCCTCAACTATCATTTAAAGTCCTCAATCCAAATCAAAGCCACTTGGAAACAACTAATTGGTGGATCATTAAAAATTCAATTCAAGTAACCATTTTTCTTCAAGTAAAAGGAATAAAATGCCATGCATGAAAAATGTTGTACTACATGGGATATGCCATGCAATGGTATATAATAGGTGGTCTAGATTTTGGAATAAAGCATTTATTTGAAGAAAATTAGGGTTTCAAGTGAGGGTTCTCACAACCGTAGACCCCACTTGACATCAAATTCCGTCCACCGAACATACCTCTTGCCGGGCCCGAACATCACACACAGAACAGAGTGGTAATACTCGAGTATACCGCAAATCCTGAGTCTCCAATACCCAAAGATTTCCCAAAAACAGACTACCGTGGCTCGTTATCTAATTGACCAGGCCCTTGCCGGCTCAACTCGAGTAACTAGCCACAGGATTTGAGCTCAGAGGTCACAGAAGGGTCGTTGGATACAAGCCTCCAAACGACGTCAGAACAGACACAAATAACAGATTCAATTTCATACAGTAAATGATCACACAGGCAAGAGAACGAGTGTGATAAAGTACACCCTCGTCTCATTCAGAATAAACAGAGTTCATAGTCATTCAAGTCACAGATTTCAAGTACAAATAAGCCAGTTAAGCAACAAATCAGGGAGTGGTACACTCACCAGTTCAAGCAAAAATAACTTCAAACGTTTCCTCCCAAAGGATGGCTTTGATCACCGTCACGTCCTAATAACAACCAAGGTAAAACAATTATAGTTTCCCCATCCACAAACCCAAGAAACGGAATGCACAAATGAGACTCGACTACAAGTCGTAGGCCGAGTCAAGTTAACTACTAGGGCCAAGAAATAACAATGTGGCTTTAGAGTAAAAAGGTAGCAGTTGGTCTTAAAACATGAACAAACCTAAACCCCTTCATTTCTAGTCAAAATCAACCCAACCTCAAAGGAGTCAAGTAGCCCTAAAATTTTGGACAGCATGCCCCTTGTATTTCGCTATTTTCCAGCCATTTATGGCTTCATTATTTTTCTCAATTCAGCCCCACAATAATACAGGTGTAAGGTTACCACAATAGCCCTTTCATTAGGCTCCAAAATCATCCAAGTACAACCCAAGTGCAATAGTACAATCGGAAATCAATTTTGAAGACACAAACTGAACGGCAGATTTGATATCCCGTAGCATTTTAGTCATAAATGGAGCTACGTTTATCGAATCAGGGTGAATCTTATACTGTTTCGAAGCTAAGACAGAGGGTACAACTTTCATGAAGGCATCTTAACCTAATTCACATGTTATCTAGGTCGAATTGCAATTCCCAGATCCAAAAGTTCGTGATCAGTCTAGTTGTCAGCACTGACTTTAACCGGCAATAACTCAAGCTACACAACTCCGTTTGGGGTGTTTTCAGAGGATTTGGAAAGATAAAACATAGGGCTACAAGTTTTTGTTTTTGTCAAAAGCTAATTGGATACGAATCAGGGTGAAAAATGCAGCCCAAACGGATGAATTCACAAAACTGTTTACGAATTGCAGCTTGTGGCAGTAAGGGTATTTCGGTCATTTCACATCCTACCGTGCTTCAATTAGGCTGAAATTTTACATGAATCTATAGAACATCATTTCCTACAACTTTCATGTTTTGAGCTAAGCCTAATTCGGCCTCCATCATGGCCGACTAGAACTGGGCAGAACAGGCATCATGGGAGCTCTAATCTGGAATTTGATGAGTTTATGATGTAAACTTCACTTTTCTAGCTTGAATCACTACTTCACCCTCCTATACAAGATTATAAACACCATATGCCATCTAACAACAAGATTTATGATTGGAAAATCCCAACCCTAACTCAAACAAATCACCATAATTATCAAAACTACTAGAATAGCTATCATTAACCAAGAATCTAAGTTGCTACACAACTTAAGCATGATTAAGGGAAAAGAAATAGGATGAGCAGCCATACCACCTTACTAAGATGCTTGCAAGAGTTATCCTTCACCTTTCCTTCCCAAACTTGAGCACCCCTAGCTTCCTAAGCTCCTAATTTGGAAGTTAATCGGTTTAGATTTCTTGATTCTTCACTCAAATGAGCTAAACTCAAGATGAAAAATGGAGTTTCTTCCTCTTGATTTTTTTCTTCCTCAAGCCACGGTTGGAATGGCAGAAATAAGTGGTAATGGAAGTGATTTTTGGTGATAAATATGAAGGAAATTAGTTGGTCAACAACCATGGGATGGCCGCCACTTGTCACTATGATTTTTCATCTTGAATTTTTTTCTTTTCCTTTCTTTTTCTAGTCAATAATTTCGGCTGGCTCACAAGCTCAATTAGGGCTGATATTTTGGTCCTAATGACAATGAGATTAAGTTAATGAAGTGGTGGTTAAGTGGGGTGTTCAATCGGTAGTGAACGGTACCGGCCGGTTCAAGCCGATTTTTCCTTAAATCGCGTACACTAGGGTTTTAACTTCTAATTCACTAACTTATTATTATCACTTCTAATCACACATTTAATATCATCTAGAATATACTCTTAATCACTAAATCTAGTATACGCTTCGTACCGATTACTCACACCACGAAAAAAACGTAAAACCCTAGTTTGTCGTAACGGTGAAAGTAAAACGAAAAACCCTTGGTTCTATGATTATTTGTAACTAAGAAAGAAGTGAATGAGTAGTAAAGCTATTGTAAAATAATGGATTCCAAATAAAAGAGAATTTTTAAGAAAATATGAGGAATTTTACAAGTCCTCAAGATCACGCTACCAAAATGCACACAAAACACACACCAAAACCCTAGTATGCATAAAAACCCTAACTTATACCCTTCCTTTAGAAAAATTTTAACTTGAGTCATAAATATCAAAAATTTATAGAACTGGGCTTGTTAAAAACTAGATTTCAAATACTAAGAATCTTTAGAAGACACCTCAAAGAGATTTAATTCATAAATTAGTCCAAATTGAGCCATAAGCTACTACAACATTCCTATTTTTACTTGTGCAGGGCAGAATTTCAGTCAACTTTGCCAATTTCCTAGAATTCATAGACATTGATTCAAACTCTAAATTTTATACCGTAGGAAGCCCTCTGAGTCTAGTTTCAAACGCAATAAACGGAACTCAATTCCGACTTCCCTATACGAAGTTATAGCCAATTTCCCAAAGTTGCGCAGAGCCTCCTGCGAAAATTCTAGATTTTCTAACAACTTGAGATTATGAAACTTTTCGTAACAAAATTCACTCCCTTGACTCAAATTCAACCATTAAAGCAACCAAGAATCAAAGGTAAGTGAGTTCACATAAGGGTTATAAAGAAAAGTAAAATTTCAGGGTCTCACAACTAACGTGTGTTTTTCTTGACCGTTAGCATTGACTTTATCTCTCTAACGTGTTTTTGATATCCGTTAGCATCGGATTTAACCCACTAATGTGGCTTCTATCACCATTAGTATCGAGTTTATCCCACTAACTTTCTTTTCTCTATCACTGTTAGCATCGAATTTATCTCACTAACGTGTGTTTTCATTGACCGTTAGTATTGACTGTTAGCATCGGGTTTTACCCACTAACGTGGCTTCTATCAGCGTTAGTATCGAGTTTATCTTACTAACGTATTTTTGATATCCATTAGTATCGGGTTTAACCCATTAACGTGGTTTCTATCACCGTTAGCATCGAGGTTATCTCACTAACGTGTTTTTCCTTGACCGTTAGCATTGAGTTTATCTCACTAACGTATTTTTGATATCCGTTAAAATCGGGTTTAACCTACTAACGTGGTTTCTATCACCGTTAGTATCGAGTTTATCTCACTAACGTGTGTTTTCCTTGACCGTTAGCATTGAGTTTATCTCACTAACATATTTTTGATATCCGCTGGCATCGGGTTTAACCCACTAAAGTGGCTTCTGTCACCGTTAGCATTGAGTTTATCTCACTAACGTGTTTTTCTCTATCACCGTTAGCATCGAGTTTATCTCACTAACGTGTGTTTTCCTTGACCGTTAGGATTGTTTATCTCACTAACGTATTTTTGATATCCGTTAGCATCGGCTTTAACCCACTAACGTGGTTTCTATCACCGTTAGCATCGAGTTTATCTCACTAACGTGTGTTTTTCTAGACCGTTAGCATTGTGTTTATCTCCCTAACGTGTTTTTGATATCCGTTAGAATCGGATTTAACCCACTAACGTGGCTTCTATCATCGTTAGTATCGAGTTTATCCCACTAACGTGTTTTTCTCTATCACTGTTAGCATCGAATTTATCTCATTAACGTGTGTTTTCTTTGGCCGTTAGTATTGAGTTTATCTCACTAACGTATTTTTTATTTCCGTTAGAATCGGGTTTTACCCACTAACGTGGCTTCTATCACCGTTAGTATCGAGTTTATCTTACTAACGTATTTTTGATATCCATTAGCATCGGGTTTAACCCACTAACGTGGCTTCTAACACCGTTAGCATCGAGTTTATCTCACTAACTTGTGTTTTCCTTGACCGTTAGCATTGAGTTTATCTCACTAACGTATTTTTGATATCCATTAGCATCGGGTTTAAACCACTAACGTGGTTTCTATCACTGTTAGCATCGAGTTTATCTCACTAACGTGTGTTTTACTTGACCGTTAGCATTGAGTTTATCTCACTAAGGTATTTTTTATATCCGTTAGGATCGGGTTTAATCCACTAACGTGGCTTCAATCATCGTTAGCATCGAATTTATCTCACTAACGCGTGTTTTCCTTGACCGTTAGCATTGAGTTTATCTCAATAACGTATTTTTGATATTCGTTGGAATCGTATTTAACCCACTAACGCGGCTTCTGTCACCGTTAGCATGGAGTTTATCTCACTAACGTGTTTTTCTCTATTACCGTTAGCATCGACTTTATCTCATTAACGTGTTTTCCTTGACCGTTAGTTTTGATTTTATCTCACTGACGTATTTTTTAAATCCATAAGCATCGGGTTTAACCTACTAACGTGGCTTCTATCACCGTTAGTATCGCGTTTATCTCATGAACGTGTGTTTTCCTTGGCCGTTAGCAATAAGTTTATCTCACTGACGTTTTTTTGATATCCGTTAGCATCGAGTTTAACCCACTAACGTGGCTTCTATCACCGTTAGTATTGAATTTATCTCACTAACGTGTGTTTTCCTTGACCGTTAGCATTGAGTTTATCGAACTAACGTATTTTTTATTTCCGTTATAATCGGGTTTAATCTACTAACGTGGCTTCTGTCACCGTTAGCATTGAGTTTATCTCACTAACGTGTGTTTTCCTTGACCGTTAGCATTGAATTTATCTCACTAATGTATTTTTTACATCCGTTTGCATCGGGTTTAACCCACTAACGTGGCTTCAATCATTGTTGGCATCGAATTTATCTCACTAACGTGTGTTTTCCTTGACCGTTAGCATTGAATTTATCTCACTAACGTATGTTTGATATCCGCTGGCATCGGAATTAATCCACTAACGTGGCTTCTGTCACCGTTAGTATTGAGTTTCCCTCGCTAACGTGTTTTTCTCTGTCACCGTTAGCATCGAGTTTATCACACTAACGTTTGTTTTCCTTGACTGTTAGCATTAACTTATCTCACTAACGCATTTTTGAAATACGTTAGCTTCGGATTTAACCCACTAACGTGGTTTCTATCACCGTTAGTATCGAGTTTATCTCACTAACGTGTGTTTTTCTTGACCGTTAGCATTGACTTTATCTCTCTAACGTGTTTTTGATATCCGTTAGCATCGGATTTAACCCACTAATGTGGCTTCTATCACCATTAGTATCGAGTTTATCCCACTAACTTTCTTTTCTCTATCACTGTTAGCATCGAATTTATCTCACTAACGTGTGTTTTCATTGACCGTTAGTATTGACTGTTAGCATCGGGTTTTACCCACTAACGTGGCTTCTATCAGCGTTAGTATCGAGTTTATCTTACTAACGTATTTTTGATATCCATTAGTATCGGGTTTAACCCATTAACGTGGTTTCTATCACCGTTAGCATCGAGGTTATCTCACTAACGTGTTTTTTCCTTGACCGTTAGCATTGAGTTTATCTCACTAACGTATTTTTGATATCCGTTAATCGGGTTTAACCCACTAACGTGGTTTCTATCACCGTTAGTATCGAGTTTATCTCACTAACGTGTGTTTTCCTTGACCGTTAGCATTGAGTTTATCTCACTAACATATTTTTGATATCCGCTGGCATCGGGTTTAACCCACTAAAGTGGCTTCTGTCACCGTTAGCATTGAGTTTATCTCACTAACGTGTTTTTCTCTATCACCGTTAGCATCGAGTTTATCTCACTAACGTGTGTTTTCCTTGACCGTTAGGATTGTTTATCTCACTAACGTATTTTTGATATCCGTTAGCATCGGCTTTAACCCACTAACGTGGTTTCTATCACCGTTAGCATCGAGTTTATCTCACTAACGTGTGTTTTTCTAGACCGTTAGCATTGTGTTTATCTCCCTAACGTGTTTTTGATATCCGTTAGAATCGGATTTAACCCACTAACGTGGCTTCTATCATCGTTAGTATCGAGTTTATCCCACTAACGTGTTTTTCTCTATCACTGTTAGCATCGAATTTATCTCATTAACGTGTGTTTTCTTTGGCCGTTAGTATTGAGTTTATCTCACTAACGTATTTTTATTTCCGTTAGAATCGGGTTTTACCCACTAACGTGGCTTCTATCACCGTTAGTATCGAGTTTATCTTACTAACGTATTTTTGATATCCATTAGCATCGGGTTTAACCCACTAACGTGGCTTCTAACACCGTTAGCATCGAGTTTATCTCACTAACTTGTGTTTTCCTTGACCGTTAGCATTGAGTTTATCTCACTAACGTATTTTTGATATCCATTAGCATCGGGTTTAAACCACTAACGTGGTTTCTATCACTGTTAGCATCGAGTTTATCTCACTAACGTGTGTTTTACTTGACCGTTAGCATTGAGTTTATCTCACTAAGGTATTTTTTATATCCGTTAGGATCGGGTTTAATCCACTAACGTGGCTTCAATCATCGTTAGCATCGAATTTATCTCACTAACGCGTGTTTTCCTTGACCGTTAGCATTGAGTTTATCTCAATAACGTATTTTTGATATTCGTTGGAATCGTATTTAACCCACTAACGCGGCTTCTGTCACCGTTAGCATGGAGTTTATCTCACTAACGTGTTTTTCTCTATTACCGTTAGCATCGACTTTATCTCATTAACGTGTGTTTCCTTGACCGTTAGTTTTGATTTTATCTCACTGACGTATTTTTTAAATCCATAAGCATCGGGTTTAACCTACTAACGTGGCTTCTATCACCGTTAGTATCGCGTTTATCTCATGAACGTGTGTTTTCCTTGGCCGTTAGCAATAAGTTTATCTCACTGACGTTTTTTTGATATCCGTTAGCATCGAGTTTAACCCACTAACGTGGCTTCTATCACCGTTAGTATTGAATTTATCTCACTAACGTGTGTTTTCCTTGACCGTTAGCATTGAGTTTATCGAACTAACGTATTTTTTATTTCCGTTATAATCGGGTTTAATCTACTAACGTGGCTTCTGTCACCGTTAGCATTGAGTTTATCTCACTAACGTGTGTTTTCCTTGACCGTTAGCATTGAATTTATCTCACTAATGTATTTTTTACATCCGTTTGCATCGGGTTTAACCCACTAACGTGGCTTCAATCATTGTTGGCATCGAATTTATCTCACTAACGTGTGTTTTCCTTGACCGTTAGCATTGAATTTATCTCACTAACGTATGTTTGATATCCGCTGGCATCGGAATTAATCCACTAACGTGGCTTCTGTCACCGTTAGTATTGAGTTTCCCTCGCTAACGTGTTTTTCTCTGTCACCGTTAGCATCGAGTTTATCACACTAACGTTTGTTTTCCTTGACTGTTAGCATTAACTTATCTCACTAACGCATTTTTGAAATACGTTAGCTTCGGATTTAACCCACTAACGTGGTTTCTATCACCGTTAGTATCGAGTTTATCTCACTAACGTGTGTTTTTCTTGACCGTTAGCATTGACTTTATCTCTCTAACGTGTTTTTGATATCCGTTAGCATCGGATTTAACCCACTAATGTGGCTTCTATCACCATTAGTATCGAGTTTATCCCACTAACTTTCTTTTCTCTATCACTGTTAGCATCGAATTTATCTCACTAACGTGTGTTTTCATTGACCGTTAGTATTGACTGTTAGCATCGGGTTTTACCCACTAACGTGGCTTCTATCAGCGTTAGTATCGAGTTTATCTTACTAACGTATTTTTGATATCCATTAGTATCGGGTTTAACCCATTAACGTGGTTTCTATCACCGTTAGCATCGAGGTTATCTCACTAACGTGTGTTTTCCTTGACCGTTAGCATTGAGTTTATCTCACTAACGTATTTTTGATATCCGTTAAATCGGGTTTAACCCACTAACGTGGTTTCTATCACCGTTAGTATCGAGTTTATCTCACTAACGTGTGTTTTCCTTGACCGTTAGCATTGAGTTTATCTCACTAACATATTTTTGATATCCGCTGGCATCGGGTTTAACCCACTAAAGTGGCTTCTGTCACCGTTAGCATTGAGTTTATCTAACTAACGTGTTTTTCTCTATCACCGTTAGCATCGAGTTTATCTCACTAACGTGTGTTTTCTTGACCTTGACCGTTAGGATTGAATTTATCTCACTAACGTATTTTTGATATCCGTTAGCATCGGCTTTAACCCACTAACGTGGTTTCTATCACCGTTAGCATCGAGTTTATCTCACTAACGTGTGTTTTTCTAGACCGTTAGCATTGTGTTTATCTCCCTAACGTGTTTTTGATATCCGTTAGAATCGGATTTAACCCACTAACGTGGCTTCTATCATCGTTAGTATCGAGTTTATCCCACTAACGTGTTTTCTCTATCACTGTTAGCATCGAATTTATCTCATTAACGTGTGTTTTCTTTGGCCGTTAGTATTGAGTTTATCTCACTAACGTATTTTTTATTTCCGTTAGAATCGGGTTTTACCCACTAACGTGGCTTCTATTGTGACAGCCCCACCTCCCCCTAGGCGTACCTAAGGGTTAGCGAACTGCCTGCCCAGCTCTCGCCAGGACTGCTAACGGTCACATACACGCAAATATAAACATTTCGGGAGGTATACCAACAAGTAAGTTTGACAACAAGCGCGCAAAACGAAAACGGAAAAAAAAACGGAACGAACGCGTCCCAAACACGGCTAAACTTTAATTAAGCATAGACAAGTACATTTCCAAGAAAGTACATCATATATACATGAGAAAATATATACACATAACCCGCTCTAGGGTTTTCCAATTCAAAATGAAATGTTCAAGTCCCACATTAGGGTTCCTAAAAGTCGAGGAGCTATACAAGATGCAAAAGAATGCCTAATAAGCTCTACTCGTTTCACCAAAACTCATGGTTCCCAATAACATGCCCTGTAAGGAAAACAAAAGTACGAGTGTGAGCTTTCGCCCAATGAGGTACTAAAATTCATGCATTCAAAGCGCACAAATAGCCATGCTCGATCATACTCAAATAACACACATAGGAAGAATACCAAACTAGTTTCACAAGTGAAAGGATACGGGTGGCTCTCGGGAGCCAATTTCCTTTTGCGACACTTGATCACTTCCCGTTGACACTCCGTCAACGTCCAACGGACACGTACGACCGTAGATCACCACTTTACTCCCAATACCTTCCACCATACATTCCCCTACCGGGCCCGAACACCTCACAGTAATCAGGGGTAATACTCGAGTATACCACAAGTCGAGGAGCAAACGCTCCACTCGACACACAGTGACCTCACGGCACGTTACCTAATCGACCGGCCCTTACCGGCTCGACTCGATAAACGGCCATTAAGGCTTGAGCTCAGTTATCACAGTAAAGTCGTAGGGCTCATACCCAAAACGACATGAAGCCAGACATGAATCCAATTCACAAGTATTCAGTTCAATTCACACATATCCAGTAATCAATTATACACATAAGAGAACGAGAGCGATAAAGTACACTCTCGCCTCAAGCACATAATCACAGTTATCCAATTCAAGGATCCAAGTACACAACCAAGTAAACACAAGCCATGCATAGTACACTCACCACTTAAGCAAGCAAATCACAATTTCTCGCCCGACGGTTGTCCGGGATCACCAACCCGACCTACAAGAACAAGAAACTACCATTGATACTCGGATACGAGTCAAACGTCTCTTTCATGATTCACGCAAGTAAAGTTCAATTATAGCTTAAAAATGGAAAATACTTCGATTTTAAGGCTAAAGGTGTAACAAACTCTCAAACCTAAGAGGTAAAAGGAAAGTAAGAATAATTCTAGGAAAACAGATTTTCCAGTTTTGCGCACCCTCATTGGAAAAATCATATCTCACAAATCTTAAGTCCAAAATTGATAAAATTTGTACCGTCGGAAAATACACTCAAAGGGGTACAATTACTTAGAAGACATGTTTACAAGATTCGAATCACAAGTTAGTTAAATTCTAGCCTCAAGTCGCAGCATCGTCCAGTCAAAGACAGAACAGGTATGTAATTTCAGTCAACTTTGGAAAATCACCATAAATCACACAGACAGAACTAGGGTCTGAAATTTTCACGGTTTGTAGCCCTAGGAGTCTAGTTTAAAACGCAACAAACGGAACTTAATTCCGATATTCCTACATCGAGTTATAACAGATTTCCCGAGACTGCTCAGGAATTCCTGCGGAAATTTTGACAGCACTTCCCTTAAATTCCAGCTTTTCCATCCTACAAACAAACATCAAATCCCATCCAATTCAACCACAATTACTACAATTCACTCATAGGCTACTCAATAACCTTCATTCCAAGCCAATTGCCATTCCAATCATCAATTATAGAAAAGCCCCAATTTCCAAAACCCTAAAACTGAAATTTTTGTTCAAAGCTGAAATTTTCCACAATTAATCACAATTCACATACAAGAGCTCCAATTGGCTCAATACTAAACCTTCAATCCAAGGCTAACTAACATTTATTATATAAAACAGAAAAATTCCCAATAAATCAGAAATTTACTCAACTTTCAATTAAACCATAAATTCATCCATAAATCTAACTACTAATCCACCATAGGCCACTAATTTGACATTAAGAGTAGTAAAAGTCAAGTTTCCAAGCAAGGTACCTCAAATCCTCAACAAAGGTGGTAGCTTAAGGCCTTAGTCCCCAAAACAACTCCACCAAGAGCTTCAATCCTTCTATGCAAGTAGTTTTTATGGAGTACTTTGAGATTCAAGTGGTTAATTTGTAAGATTAAGCAAGAAATGGAAGATCAAAAGTTGAAGGCTCTTTCTTCTTTTCTCTCTATGAAGTTCGGCCAAGAGGGGGTGAAAATGGGAAAGAATTGGGTCAAAATTAGCTTTTGGTAAAGGTGATAAAAGTTAGGCAAGTCTTGACCAATCCCGCCGCGACACGTGGCACCTTTTTAACTTCATTCCTATCATCTTGTCTCACCATGGTTAATTCATCTAGGTAACCTCTAATCACCTACTAACACCTAGTAATTTAATCCCTGTACGCAAAACTTGACCTAATCGGTCGAATTTCTCTCACTTAACGCACTAGCGGGTCCCACGTCCACTATTCACTCCAAAAATCTCGTAAATTGACCTATACTAGAAAAATATTTTTAAAACCCTATTTACTCATAAAAATGTCCAGAAAATTTATAAAATAAAGAAAATGTGGAAAACGGGTGCAAATAAATAATTTAAAGCCTAGAAATAAAGAAAATTTACGGGTTCTCACACTCTCTCCCCCTTAAAGAATTTCGTCCTCGAAATTTCTTACCTGGGTTACTAAACAGCTCAGGGTATTTCTTTTGCATTTCTTCCTCCACTTCCCAGGTTGCCTCTTCTATACCGTGGTTTCTCCATAAAACCTTCACCAGTGGAATATTTTTATTTCTCAGCTCCTTAACCTTTCGGTCGAGTAATTGCACAGGTTTCTCCTCATAGGTCAGGGCTTCATCCACCTCAATCTCCTCCGCTCGTAAGACGTGGGTTGGATCAGGATGGTACTTTTTAAGCATTGAAACATGGAAAACGTCGTGGATTCTGGATAAACTGGATGGTAACTCAAGACGGTACGCCACTTTTCCAACTCTTTGGAGGACTTTAAAGGGTCCTACAAATCTAGGTTGCAGTTTCTTCCCTCTACCCGCCGTGATACTTCGTAATGGCGTGACCTTAAGAAACACTCGGTCTCCAACTTCAAACTCCAAGTCTTTCCTGCGATTGTCTGCGTAGCTCTTTTGGCGGCTTTGAGCGGTTTGGAGTCTTTGGCGGATTAGTTTAACCTTTTCTCGTGCATCCTCCATCCATGGAATGATCGTTGGATCTAAGACTTTCTTTTCTCCTACTTCATCCCAATAAACTGGTGAACGGCATTTCCGGCCATAAAGAGCTTCGTATGGTGCCATTTGGATTGAAGAGTGGTAACTATTGTTGTAGGCAAACTCTACTAACGTCATGTGTTGCCCCCAATTTCCCCCGAAGTCCAAGATACAGGTTCGTAACATGTCCTCAAGGGTTTGAATGGTTCGCTCCGATTGTCCATCGGTTTGGGGATGGTAAGTGGTACTTAGGTTGAGTTTGGTTCCCAAGGTCTCCTGAAATTTTTGCCAAAATCTAGACACGAAACGCGGATCCCTATCCGAGACTATACTCACAGGAATCCCGTGCAGTCTCACAATTTCACTCATATACAGTTGAGCCAATTTCTCCAGAGTGTATTTCATGTTTATGGGTAAGAAATGGGCTGATTTAGTGAGTCTATCAACGATCACCCACACGGCATCGTGTCCTTTTTGGGTTCTTGGCAAACCAGAAACGAAATCCATCGTGATGTTTTCCCACTTCCATTCAGGTATCTCTAGGGGTTGTAACAAACCAGAGGGCTTTTGGTGTTCCGCCTTTACTTGCTGGCAGACGAGGCAGGTTTGAACGTAACGGGCTATTTCCCTCTTCATGTTATTCCACCAATACAATTTCGCAACTCCTGATACATCTTATTACTACCCGGATGGATCGTATACTTTGATCGATGGGCTTCCTCCAGAATTTCTCTTTTCAGGGTTTCGTCCTCTGGCACCACTATCCGATCCCGATATTTTAATATCCCTTCAAAGCTCAAGTTAAAGTCAGGTAACTCCCCTTTCTCCACCTTGTCTCTCCATTTTTGGACCATCGGATCCTCCTTTTGAGCCTCTTTGACTTGCTCCAGAATAGCAGAGGTTATCCTGATGTTTCCTAAAATTACCCTTCGACGTTCCAACCTAAGGCTCCACTCACTTATTGCTTCTAACATCTCCCACTCTCTGATCATTAACCCAGCTATTTGAGCCTTTCGACTCAAGGCATCAGCTACTACATTTGCCTTCCCCGGATGGTAATTAATTGTACAGTCGTAGTCTTCTAAGAATTCCATCCACCGTCTCTGCCTCATGTTTAGCTCTTTTTGGGAGAATAGGTACTTAAGGCTTTTGTGGTCGGAATAAACCTCAAAGGTCACCCCGTACAGGTAGTGTCTCCACTTTTTCAAGGCGAAGACAACTGCGGCCAATTCTAGGTCATGGGTAGGATAATTTTGCTCATGAAGTTTCAGTTTCCTAGAGGCAAAGGAAATCACATTCCTATTCTGCATTAGTACACACCCTAAGCCTTCCCCTGAAGCATCCGTATACACAGAAAAACTATCTTTTCCATTAGGTAGGGCTAGAATAGGGGCTACGGTTAACTTCCGTTTCAACTCCTGGAAACTACTCTCGCACTTAGAATCCCATAGAAAACGCCCATTCTTCTTCGTCAAATTGGTCAGGGGGCTAGCGAGTTTTCGAAAAAATCTTTAAAAACCGCCGGTAATACCCAGCTAACCCTAGAAAACTACGGAACCTTCAGTCGGAGTTTCGGGTCGTTTCCACTCAGTTACCGCTTCTACCTTCGCCGGGTCTACGGTAATGCCTTCCTTCGAAATCACATGCCCTAAGAATGAAATTTTCTCCAGCCAAAATTCACACTTACTGAATTTAGCATACAACTGGTGATCTCTTAGGGTTCGTAAGACTAGCCTCAAATGTTCCTCGTGTTCCTCTCGGGATTTAGAGTAGACCAAAATGTCATCAATGAAAACGACGACAAATCGGTCCAAGAAGGGTTTGAAAACTCTGTGCATCAGGTCCATAAAGGCAGCAGGGGCATTGGTCAAACCGAAGGGCATAACGGCAAATTCGAAATGCCCATATCGAGAATTAAAGGCAGTTTTGGGTACATCCTCCCTCCTAATCAACAATTGGTAGTATCCCTGACGGAGGTCTAATTTTGAAAACACTACGGCTCCCTGTAGCTGGTCAAATAACTCATCAATATGGGGCAGTGGGTATTTGTTCTTAATGGTGATATTGTTCAACCCTCGATAATCTATACACAACCTCAATGTCCCATCCTTTTTCTTCACAAATAGCACAGGGGCTCCCCATGGGGACCCACTCTCTCGGATAAACCCTCGCTCTAACAAATCCTGTAACTGTAATTTCAATTCCTTAAGCTCGGCAGGTGCCATTCGATAGGGGGTTTTAGAGATAGGTGATGCTCCAGGTAGTAAATCGATCTTAAACTATCTCTCTTTCCGGAGGTAGGGTTACTAGTTCGTCTGGGAATACGTCTGGGTATTCACGCACAATAGGTACATCCTCTACCTTTAACTTATCGACGGGAGTATTTATAAGAAAAGCCAGGAACCCTTGCGCCCCTCTACTTAATAGTTTCCTAGCCCTAATGCCCGAAATCAACGCAGATGAGGCAAGACTGCCCCTCACATCTAGCCTCAACGTAGCTTCCCCAGGTATACGAAATTCCACCACTTTCCTCTTACAGTCAAGTTGGGCATCGTACTTGGCTAACCAGTCCATACCTAGTATGACATCGTACCCCTTAATAGCTAAGCTGACCAAGTTTCCCAGTAATTTTCTCTCTCCTACCCAAATCTCACAATTCACGTACATCCTACTAGTAATCAACCGTTGATTTCCCGTAGGGGTACTAACTTCCAAGTCATAAGGTAAACTAACAGGTTGTATATCAATGCCACACATGAAATCAGGATTAACAAAGGAATGGGTGGCTCCGGGGTCAATCAAAATCCTAGCTAGACGATGGAAAATAGGAATGGTACCTTCTACGACTCCAGATGGGTCAGGGAGTTGGTGTTGCTCAAGTGAGTACACCCGAGCGGGCACTTTCGGTTTCGCCCCTTCCACTTTCGATTGGCTAGAACTGGCCCTGGAAGACTGTGGGGTCACTCTCGAGTCACGGGGAGGACTGGACAAGTAGCTATCTGGTGCTCCGCACTTCCACAGCGCAGGCACTTCCTCTCCTTCCTCCAGCAATTTCTCCGTATGGTTTGGTTTCCCGCAGAATCCACAAGGTCCTCGGGAAACAGAAGCTGAACTCCCTTGCGAGGCACTCCCCTGCGGGCCTCGCCCAAAAGAACCACCCCTCGCCAAACTCCCTCTCGACGGCCCCGCAAACCTTCCTCCACCGGACCCTCGTCCAGACTTAGGAGGGTTACTCCGATCACCCTGACTAGAACTATTTCCAGGGAATCCCCGCTTCCTCACCTGGAAGTTTCTAACTTGTAGCCTAGCGTTCTCTACCCTTAGCGCCTTTTCCACTGCTTCGCTAAAGGTAGTGATCTGGGCAACCGCCAGATCCTTCTGAATCTCCACGTTCAACCCCTGAGTAAATCGCCGAATTCCTTTGCTCCGTTACTATAAGTTCAGGGGCGAACTTCGATAGTCGCGTAAACTGGCTCTCGTACTCGGCCACCGATTGCGTACCTTGGCGCAATCTGAGGAACTCATCCTCCTTCTTCTCCTGGACAAAGGCGGAAGTATTTCGTGTTAAATTCCCGGATGAAGTTTGCCCATGTCCGCGGCGTTTTCTCTCTCCCATTTCGTCCGTATAATGTTCCACCAGGAACGGGCAGCTCCTTCTAATTGAAAGACAGCAAAAGTAACCTGTCTCTCCTCCGAATAATGTAGGCCGCAAAAATGTCTACCATTTTCTCCAGCCAACGTTCGGCCACGTCCGGATCGGTCCTCCCAGAAATTTCGGAGGAGAACTTTTGGAACCTTTCGAGGCTCGATCCTCGCTCTCAATGTGCTCGCCAGGGTTTCCAGGGTTATGGGTAGGGTGCTGGCCCTGATGCTCCACTACGTGGGCCAACAAATCAGTTATTCTCTGGATAGCGGAGGCTACTTGAGCATTCGAGTCAACTCTCGGCCCAGGGTTAGGTTCAGGCACGGGTTCCTGAGTACCCCTATCAATTGAAGGCTGCCTAAGACCGCGTCCACGACCTCGGCCACTACGAGTCCCTTCCATGTCTTAAGTTCACAATCTAGGGCCGAAACGCAAGTACGGTATCAAAAATAGAAAATAAAGGTAAGCAAGTAATCAAGAATTAAACACGAAACAAGAATATCAAGGCAAATAACACATAAGCATATCAAACAAGTTGTACAGTAGCAGTCGGTCAAATATATACAAACATTCCCATAAAAGTAGCGGGGTCAATCAAAAGTACATATACAAAGCTAGGTCAAAACACAAAAGTAGCTAACGAGTAGCTTTCCCCTAGCTAGTCCCCACATGGGATCCAAAACACGGCTCAAAGGAGCCCTAGCCTAGTTCCCCACGGAGCACACGGACTCTCCCCCACCACTAGAGTTAGGCGTGCTCCCCTCATCAGGTGTACTAGTACTGGACGCCTCCACTTGCCTATTAGCGCCGATCACACCTCGGACGAGCGCCTCGCACTCGTTAATGATGCCTCCCGACCTATCTCGCACTACCCTAGTCACCCTCGTGAGTCGGTCGGTGGCTACTTGCAATTGTCCCCTAAGAGCGTCGGTTCGCTCTTGCTCCTCAACTACGTCGGCCTCAAGCTCGGATTCGGTCCGCTTGCATGCGCATAATTCCCCTTAATCGTGCCATCTCAGTTTGGTCCCTAGCGGTGGCTCGCCTAAGCCTCCTACGCTCATCAAGGACGGCTATGACTACTCGATCTATATACGAGTAGTTCTGGCATCGGGTACATCGGCGAGTCCGACTAGCGGCACTCCAACGGCGAATGGGTCCTCCAGGTCTCTCCTGGTAGTCCACAACACGAAAACGTCTCTGAGGTGGCACACCTCCGCCCTCGGGCTCATCCAGCCATAACCTACAAGAGTAAAGAAATTTCAACCTTAGACGGAGCAATCACTTAATGGCGCCTAACACACCATGCCAAAAGGTACTAAAACAAATTTCTAACTTGCCCAAGTTGTTTCTAACCTAGGCTCTGATACCACCTGTGACAGCCCCACCTCCCCCTAGGGCGTACCCTAAGGGTTAGCGAACTGCCTGCCCAGCTCTCGCCAGGACTGCTAACGTCACATACACGCAAATATAAACATTTCGGGAGGTATACCAACAAGTAAGTTTGACAACAAGCGCGCAAAACGAAAACGGAAAAAAAACGGAACGAACGCGTCCCAAACACGGCTAAACTTTAATTAAGCATAGACAAGTACATTTCCAAGAAAGTACATCATATATACATGAGAAAATATATACACATAACCCGCTCTAGGGTTTTCCAATTCAAAATGAAATGTTCAAGTCCCACATTAGGGTTCCTAAAAGTCGAGGAGCTATACAAGATGCAAAAGAATGCCTAATAAGCTCTACTCGTTTCACCAAAACTCATGGTTCCCAATAACATGCCCTGTAAGGAAAACAAAAGTACGAGTGTGAGCTTTCGCCCAATGAGGTACTAAAATTCATGCATTCAAAGCGCACAAATAGCCATGCTCGATCATACTCAAATAACACACATAGGAAGAATACCAAACTAGTTTCACAAGTGAAAGGATACGGGTGGCTCTCGGGAGCCAATTTCCTTTTGCGACACTTGATCACTTCCCGTTGACACTCCGTCAACGTCCAACGGACACGTACGACCGTAGATCACCACTTTACTCCCAATACCTTCCACCATACATTCCCCTACCGGGCCCGAACACCTCACAGTAATCAGGGGTAATACTCGAGTATACCACAAGTCGAGGAGCAAACGCTCCACTCGACACACAGTGACCTCACGGCACGTTACCTAATCGACCGGCCCTTACCGGCTCGACTCGATAAACGGCCATTAAGGCTTGAGCTCAGTTATCACAGTAAAGTCGTAGGGCTCATACCCAAAACGACATGAAGCCAGACATGAATCCAATTCACAAGTATTCAGTTCAATTCACACATATCCAGTAATCAATTATACACATAAGAGAACGAGAGCGATAAAGTACACTCTCGCCTCAAGCACATAATCACAGTTATCCAATTCAAGGATCCAAGTACACAACCAAGTAAACACAAGCCATGCATAGTACACTCACCACTTAAGCAAGCAAATCACAATTTCTCGCCCGACGGTTGTCCGGGATCACCAACCCGACCTACAAGAACAAGAAACTACCATTGATACTCGGATACGAGTCAAACGTCTCTTTCATGATTCACGCAAGTAAAGTTCAATTATAGCTTAAAAATGGAAAATACTTCGATTTTAAGGCTAAAGGTGTAACAAACTCTCAAACCTAAGAGGTAAAAGGAAAGTAAGAATAATTCTAGGAAAACAGTATTTTCCAGTTTTGCGCACCCTCATTGGAAAAATCATATCTCACAAATCTTAAGTCCAAAATTGATAAAATTTGTACCGTCGGAAAATACATTCAAAGGGGTACAATTACTTAGAAGACATGTTTACAAGATTCGAATCACAAGTTAGTTAAATTCTAGCCTCAAGTCGCAGCATCGTCCAGTCAAAGACAGAACAGGTATGTAATTTCAGTCAACTTTGGAAAATCACCATAAATCACACAGACAGAACTAGGGTCTAAATTTTCACGGTTTGTAGCCCTAGGAGTCTAGTTTAAAACGCAACAAACGGAACTTAATTCCGATATTCCTACATCGAGTTATAACAGATTTCCCGAGACTGCTCAGGAATTCCTGCGGAAATTTTGACAGCACTTCCCTTAAATTCCAGCTTTTCCATCCTACAAACAAACATCAAATCCCATCCAATTCAACCACAATTACTACAATTCACTCATAGGCTACTCAATAACCTTCATTCCAAGCCAATTGCCATTCCAATCATCAATTATAGAAAAGCCCCAATTTCCAAAACCCTAAAACTGAAATTTTTGTTCAAAGCTGAAATTTTCCACAATTAATCACAATTCACATACAAGAGCTCCAATTGGCTCAATACTAAACCTTCAATCCAAGGCTAACTAACATTTATTATATAAAACAGAAAAATTCCCAATAAATCAGAAATTTACTCAACTTTCAATTAAACCATAAATTCATCCATAAATCTAACTACTAATCCACCATAGGCCACTAATTTGACATTAAGAGTAGTAAAAGTCAAGTTTCCAAGCAAGGTACCTCAAATCCTCAACAAAGGTGGTAGCTTAAGGCCTTAGTCCCCAAAACAACTCCACCAAGAGCTTCAATCCTTCTATGCAAGTAGTTTTTATGGAGTACTTTGAGATTCAAGTGGTTATTTGTAAGATTAAGCAAGAAATGGAAGATCAAAAGTTGAAGGCTCTTTCTTCTTTTCTCTCTATGAAGTTCGGCCAAGAGGGGGTGAAAATGGGAAAGAATTGGGTCAAAATTAGCTTTTGGTAAAGGTGATAAAAGTTAGGCAAGTCTTGACCAATCCCGCCGCGACACGTGGCACCTTTTTACTTCATTCCTATCATCTTGTCTCACCATGGTTAATTCATTTAGGTAACCTCTAATCACCTACTAACACCTAGTAATTTAATCCTTGTACGCAAAACTTGACCTAATCGATCGAATTTCTCTCACTTAACGCACTAGCGGGTCCCACGTCCACTATTCACTCCAAAAATCTCGTAAATTGACCTATACTAGAAAAATATTTTTAAAACCCTATTTACTCATAGAAATGTCCAGAAAATTTATAAAATAAAGAAAATGTGGAAAACGGGTGCAATTAAATAATTTAAAGCCTAGAAATAAAGAAAATTTACGGGTTCTCACACCTCACATCGGACGCCTAAGTGCTTGAATTGCACTACTTACCCTCCTTGTGATTAGGTGAGTGTCAAGTGCATGAATAATTGAAATTATGTGAATTTGCAAGTTATGTATAGCATGACTATAACTATCGACTCGAGTGTGTACTTTATCGCACTCGTTCTCCTTTGAAATAAATGGAATGAATTATATTAAATGATTGAATGAATGAAATGAATGGTTGAATGAAATTGGATGATTGTATGAATTAAATGGTATGCTATGGCTGCATACGTCGCTGGAGTGAATCTCCTCGACACCCAAATGAACATGGGGACGCCCAACTCTCACTGGCTAACCTTGGACTCGTGCCGGCATGGGCTTGGTCGGGAACCTTGGCGAACGATGAGAAAACATAAGCTTGACCTATTGAGAGGTCTTGCTTGGCATACTCGAAGCAGTATCGCCCAAAACAAACGACAGGCGGGCCCGGTACAGGGGTATGTAACGGTGATCGGAGACATAATAAGTGAAGTTCTACGGACTAAACCTACCCGATTGACGAAGTGTCAATTCGCGGAGGTTCTGGATCGAGCAAGTGGAAAATAGATCCTGAGAGCTCATATATCTTTGAATTGTTTCTGCTTACATATTCTTGCTCGAATTATTATTTTCTTGCGTATTACAGTTATATTCGTTAAATGGGATTGTTATTTGGACAATGTGCTTGCACGTGTGTTTCTTGGCCTCACGAGCGATTGCTCACCCCGTAGATTTGTTTTCCTTAACAGGGATGGAACTGAAGTGAAACTCGGAGGAACCCTTTTGATGTACTTTGTAATAGTGTTTTCAATGGAACTGACTGGTTATTGTGGCTATTGTATATTTTGGGAATTGATAAATTTTTGGGAACCAATGTAAGAATTGGAAGATTGATGTATTTTGTACTCGTGGTGTATGACCGGATGTTGTATATATATAAGTATGGGAGCGACCTTCTTTAGTAGACTTGTATTAATGGTTATTATCATTAAGCGTGAATCGAATTGTCGTGAGTCCTGGCGAGAGCTGGGTAGGCGTCCTGCGGATACCCTTTGGTTCGCCTTAGGGAGAAGTGGGGGCGTCACAGTTGGTATCAGAGCTTAGGCTTCAGATCTCTGTAGTGTATCGTAGGCTTGAAGTTTAGGATGCCGGACTGTGGAACTGGGTGGGAAGTTAAGTGACCGCTTGTGGGGATGAAAATTAGAACCTAGATTTGAATTAATGGACAATTGGGAGTCTTGATCTTGTAAGAGATACATGGGATAGTTTGAGATGATCAAATCTAGTTTATTTAGTATTCTTGGACCCATTTAAGCTTTTAATTTTAATTGTAAGTTACGGAAGGTAACGGTGGCATTGAACCGTCTCGGGGACGTATTCCGATGGCCATTGTCGAGAAGGGCTTAAGGGAGCTCGTTAGAGATGTAACTCATTCCGCTGAACTAGGATTCTATGTGACTGCTAGAGGACTTACTTATACCTAAATAATGTAATATTAGTGATAACCGATAATCGGAGGAGATTATTCGAGGAAACTAGAGTAATTCGGGAGGATAATCGAGAATTGAGGGCAATTGTGGATGCCCAGACCACTAGAATTCTGAATTGGAGACTGAGGTACTTGAGGAGCAAGGAAAAGACAAAGGCTCCTAGTGAGCAGTTTAAAAAAGCTAAGAACCGACATGCTAGAATAGTACACAAAATTAGAGACAGGACGGATAAGTCGATGGCTGGGTGTGTTCCCTTGGTTGAACAAGTGGAGAATGGCAAGATACTCGATGAGGGACATGAGATTAAAATTCCTAGTGCAGGAAATGAAAATGATCCTACTGAAGTAGCAAGGACTTCTGACTCTACCAATCACTAAGCTAGTGACTTAGGCTACTTTAATGGTTTTGTCAAAGATAGTCGGGGTGATGCTCGTTCAAAGGCCATTGCATTTTGTGTTTTTGCTTGACCATGTTTACTACCTTGAAAAGCAATTGAATGTTAATTATGAGACGCTTGATTTTATTGTTTTATGATTTCAAATCTACGATCGGGTTGTACACATTTGCGATTATTTCGGTGTCTTCCCTTTTATTTTCATTTTTGCATGATCAAAGTGTCACTTTTCAACTTCGTTTTATGTGCACCCATTTTACGTCATGCCTTTTTAAATGTTAAATTTATGAGCGGCCAAAGAAGTGAAAAGCGATCGAGGGCGAGGGGTTAAGCAACCTCAAGCTCAAGGGATGGTTAGGGAACGACTGCTGGACCGAACCGAAACCCTAGAAATGAAGGAAAACAATCACGCAGCTACTGCTATTGACCATACAATTGATGTTCTAGCATGGTCGGTTAAACACCAAAGCTTTAGGCCAATAAGCCAACCCAAGAGTCAAGACATGTGTGAAAATGGAATGATTCTTGAAGTTCGCCTATCTAGGTTTCATGGAAGATCTAACCTCAAAATAGTAGATGTGATTTGAGGGGATAAAATAAGGCGCTAGTGAAAGTAAGAGGTTAGGGTTTCTTCTCGAGCACTTTGTAATTGAGTATTGGAGAGTGAATTAGGATGTGGAACTTTTAAGGAATAAGATCTCCGTGTTTCGTTATGTTTATAAGTAATGATAGTAATCTCGTGGAGACTTAAGCTCGCCCGTATTAAGTAGAGAATAGTTAAGATGTATATTCCGGGGTAACCTATAAGCAAAAGAATGAAAGAGTAATGTAGCTCGAGCTTCCATTATGTAAAGCTACTTATTTTGATCCTTTGGTTTGCCTGGCAGACTAGCATTTGACTTGAACCAACTGGTAAGATGACAACTTTGGAAGAAATGCGTAAGGAAATGGGCATTCTTCGAAATGAGGTAGAATTTCAAAGGAAATTGACTGACTACTGGGAAGGACGACGGAAACAAGAATATGCTGAGAAAATTGAGTTGCTACGCAAGAAAGTAGAACTGGAGAAGAAATACAAAGAAAATCCTCAAATTGGTCAAGTAGTCACTTCTGACGCAAATTGTGGATACTGTGGCAAGATTAACCACACTGAGGCCAAGTGCTGGAGAAAGCAAGGAAAATGTTTGAAGTGCAGTAGTACCGAATACAAGTTTTCGAATTGCCCTGGTACCTCTAAAAAGAGGAAATACTCAGCAGCCAACTAGGCCCACTAAAAGCAATCAAGTGCCAGATGGGAGTATTTAGTGCTAATGACTATGATGGGGGTGCTAGTAGTGGAAGTTTACGAGTGAGGATGGTTTTGACTCCACTCGAGGGATAGAGGCTGTAGTTTTGCCCTAGTCTAGACTAGCACTTTTGGAAGTTGTGATCTTTTGTAAGAGGGGAAGTCTTTTGTTGTTTTGTATCTTGGCAACTTGGCACGTTTTGTTATAGTCTTGTTGTTTCCTTTTTCCTTTTGAAATGATTTGATAAACATATCCCAACTTGATGCCACTATTATGA